>JAOBRG010385616.1:0-10887 GCA_027574985.1 Umimayanthus nakama | reverse complement strand
TCTTTCTCCGTGTGGGCCCATTTCCTATCTAGGGCTAACGCTCAGTAGGTATTATTTGGGATTATTTCAGAGCACTAATAACTTACTACAACTAAACCTAAATATTAGTTAAAAGTAAGCCGGTTTCACCGAACTTAATGTTTGATAATCAACTGGGTGCACTGTCTAAATCCAAACCGTGCTTTGACCGTGCCAGACACCGCGCCAAATAGCATTGAGTTCGGTGAGGCAAAAAGCACGGTGTTTAAGTATAGGCATATGGTCATAAAAAAAATGAGCGAAATACGATCACGTGGTTTTGAGGAGCTCGGGTGTGTTTAGCTCTAAATATGATGATCATATCTCGCTTCTTCAAAAATATAAATATTTTGAAGTTCTCTAACATTATAGACTACCACAATTCCAGTTTCCTCTTCAAGTTTTACTCTAACATGTTACCAACAATATTGTTGTTGTTAACTGTTGTTTGTTGTTGTTGTTGTTGTAGCGCTTATAATCTGGAATAGATAGGCAATTCAACTGGAATATTCATTCAGGTAGATGGGTGTTCATATGTGTGGGAGGGTTTTAAAACTGGGGGCGGATTTATCGTAGTAACTATAGATAATGAAAAACTGCCCTGCTAACGCACCAGAGCTATTCTTCACTCGTTCACACCCTTTTAGATTTAAGGATAGCACAGTCAACACCCTGGCCCATTTCATTCCATTTCTCACGCATTTAGATGTCAAAAGCTACCAATTTATTTTCTTTCAACAGCTTGCGTGAACATAACGTATGTCCCAGAGGAAGTTGTAAGTAAACTGAGATTGGTTAAGGAAGCTAGTGCGAAAAAGAGAGAAGTAGATTTCTTCCTTGTTTTCATGTGCGTTCACACACAGTTTCAGGGGTTTTTTTTGCGAGTTTTTTTTGTTGATCTCACCTACTTAGGCCTTATATAGCTCTTCGACCTCGATCCCAGATTTGTTCCCGGCGTGGTGTAAATAGACAACAGAATCACAACTTCTGTGATCAAAGTTGAGAGTTATTTTATTTCATGCATGCCCGACGGATGTTTCTCAACCCGCTGACCAGTGTTTGCATGCCATTCTGAGCACCCCCCTGCCTTAATTGACATTTTCTTGTTAGTGTATGAACCAAAACTTAAGAAGACAGAATAGATAAATAAAATATTTCCGAAGCATACATCTTCACCATCCGTTTTCTTACTCTTGACATCAGGGACTTCAGTTTACTTTTCAGTGGGATGACGAAACTTACATCAACAAGACCTTGTCAGGTAACTAGAATGTTAATTTGTAAAACTTGGAAACGGGAAACAAAAAAGCCGAACCTCTTAGCTTTTGAATCGATAGTCCGTGCCAATCTTCAAAAAGTCGTCAAAAATTAAGCATAGCCGAGCCTCGATGAAATTTACTGTTTATTCTTGATAGAAAAAGGTACTGAAGGGTCGTTAGCCAATTGGTTAGCTAGCGTCAGGCAGAGAGGGAAGACGCCCCTTCCACCACAGAACTTTGGAGCGAAACTTAGTTTTAGTTATTCACAAAATCTTTGAAACAAGTGCTAAATATTAGTTTTAAAGGCAATTAATTGATGTTCCCCGCAAATTAATTTATAGTATACGTGACCCATAACGTCATAGGTTCTGCGCAATATCATTTTTTAAAAATCCAAGATGGATCCGTGTACTTTGCACTTTGTCAAAATTATAAGTTTTCCTAAGTCAATTTGCATTTGAAAACATTGAAAACAGCTTTAGTTACACTAGTACTATTAGCGTTAAATACTAGGAGTTTGAAGAAAATTTGAAAGCTATAGTTTAAGAGCTGGTTTAAGAATTGAATATCAAACTTTCGCTGAAAAAACTCTGCCTTTATATTAAAAAGGAAGTTTTAATGACATTTTGTACCATTTATTTGTCGATTTTTTAAGTCGGAAACGTCTCTTAACTTTTCTACTTTTACGAAAATTTTGGTAAAAATTGATAACGTCATACGCTAATTAAACGACACCAAATTAATTAGTTTATTATTCTCTAAGACCTCACCGAAGTTCATTTCATTATCACTTATGGCCTTTTAGAGTTATGAGCCGCTGGCCCTCCTCCCCCCCAAAAAATAAATAAATTTAACCACCCTCAAGAAGCCCAGGCGGAATAGGGTTAAAATGAGTCGTTTTTTCAGTACAAAGCAGTGTTTAGCAAGGACGTAGCTAGCTTTAGTCTGGGAGGACGAATGCTCCTAAAAACTTTGAGTGTAGCTACGACCCTGAATGTAGGAAAGCGATATAGCGACGGTTTTTCTATTTGTTCTACAGCGAAAAACCCGCCAAAGCTTTGTGACCGAGTTCCTGTTGGGATAGTTGGTTATGTTGGCGTTTGCGTGAAGTTCTCAAACCTTTTATGGACAAAAGAAAACTTCGGTGGGTGTATGTCGTTCGAGCTGGATCTAATCGTCAAGTACCTTTACTTCAACCTCGGCTGCTACTACATGCCTCTCAAGGCGCATGGCAAGAAGTTGGAGACCGCTACCCTGGAGTTGGGTTTGCAGGCGCTGGAACGCATTGTCAACCACAACGCGCTACTGTCGCACCTGGAAAACTCAAGCATCGAAAAAATCGAGAAGGCACAACAAGAGATGGAGAGTCATGAAAAATCGAACCAGGTTGAATCGGACGTGGAATGGGTTTCCGCTCCCAATACTGACGGAGAAACCCAGAACAAAAACACTACCTGAGCGGGTACACACCCTAGCTTTAAATTTCAAAGTTTGAGCTGATCTACATAAAAACAATTAAAAAATCTCTTGAAGTAATTTTTTGTAAGAATTTTTGATTGTTGTTTTTGATAGATCTAAAAAAACATGGTAGATCGGTCTGTAGAGCAGTGCAGTTTCTTTGTTTCAGCTGCCGCTGAATAAAAGCCTTAGCGTGAAAATTTTAGCCCGCGGTCTTGCCGGGGAGCGGAAAATTTCGATTTACTTGAGTCGGGCGCCATGTTGAAAATACATCAGTAACTGTCAATATTTTGTCTGTAGTTTTAAACGCATTTTGTAAAACTTTTTCACGGTGTTTTAGCTCTATTAATTGGGGTCTGTTTAGCTTTCAACAAATTGTAATACGTAGGGCTAGGGTGCTGAATGCATGACTGTACCCTATATATTAAAATAGAACTACCTCATCGGCAAAATACCAGTAAAATATCAATCGCAGACGCTGAATGGTGCCATGGGATGAATGTGGACAATATAGGATAGCGAAGACAATTCACAACTTGTGGAATTTTTTTTTCTCAAATAAAGTTGATACAAACACTGCAAACGTGTATTGTTACTTTCATTACTGGTCAATGGGGTGGTAGAGTCTGTCGTTCGACTCCTTTGAAGTCAGTATAAAACTGGCCACTCTCTTCTTTTTTAAGAATCTTTTTTTTATAAGAACATGCCGCTAATAATGCCACAAAGAACTTTGAATTTAGATCCTGCACAAAATACTGTGTGTTTGTTTCTCGGCTAATTTTAGGTCACCAACCCTGATGATTTTTCGTCGTGCCGGTTTGGCTTTTTTTACATCGATTCTTCTCGCAGAAATCAAGCCTATTTTGTTGCAACTTATAAAACAAACTTTACTAAAAGCCGGTTTTTGCATCGTTCGCGCGCTGCATCAATGCTGCAGAAAGACAACCTGCACATTAACGGAGATCAATTTGTTAGCCAGCGAAAAGCGAAGAAAAAACAGGGCCAGAACTGTACTATATATGCTAGCCAAGGAAAAAGGAGCAATGCAAGCCGTGACAAAACGTGTTCTGTTTTTATAAAAAGTTGCTTCAGGCAAATGAAATTTTTACAAAAAATAAAAAAGTAATCCTAACTACCTTCCCTGATTTAAGAAGCATGAAACCGGAAAGGCACATACGTTTTGGCCTTACATCGCATTTAAGCCTTTTTACTTACAAGTAGTGTGTTGCTCTCTTGACCGCCAGAGTACACTGTTGCGGTTAATAAATAAAGCGTATTTATGCGTCAGGTTGATTTGTGCGAATGGAAACAGGTTAGCGCCCATAACTAACCATTGCGTTTGCGAATGTTTTAAAAGCATTTGAGGCAGAAATCCTGCAAATACTTGAGAACTTTCAGCCTCAGGGAGTGAGAATCCAAGCAAAAGATCATCTAAAAACGGGTTCGACCGACTTGGGTCAGTTCTAGTGATTCTTTCTTTTCACAAAAATCAACATAAATATTTCGGAAATTAAACTACTTCTTGTTAAAATACATAACGGTACATATTTTTAAGGTAGTCATTAAGTGCCCGTTTACACGAACCCGGGTTGGATGGCAGACCGGTTTTGTACATCAACTCGGGTTACAAAAAATCTACACTCACATGGACCCGGGTTACCTGCTATCAGAAGCCTATTCACCTGAGCCGGGTCGGCAACCATGCGAGGCAGATTCTTTCAATGTTTGTGTACTTCCGAGTTCTGGTTTTCCTTTTAGTTATTTTACCGTCTCAACGAAGCCTTAGCGACTGCTTCATTTGTCTTAAAAAAAAGTAGTCTAATTTTCGAAAAAACTGTGTTGATTTTTGAGAAAATAAAGGAACCATTAGATCTTGCATGTCTTAAACTGAAGTATCAAAACTGAGTAAGCCCTTGCGGCAAAAATCTGTTTCTTGCCCATATTAAAACAGTTCAACCCCCTCCTCCACAAAAAATATCAAGATTAGGTAGTCTTTTTCCTGTGCTGATCAGAACCTTCACTTCCAGTCTTGTGTCATTCAGCTTATTTTCCTTTATTCAATCCTCGTCTTAAAGAAAGTTAATATATCTGCTATTCTCATTTCCAAACAGTTGTAAAATACAGTTGTTTGGCTACGTCAGTGCTGTTGCAAATGTTTTCAAGGATAAGATTATCAAAATATAGTTATATCAAAACATCCTTCATGAGTTTTATTGTGAAACACGAATGACTGGCAATATGATGGGACAAATGGCTGGAAATAGTGCTGCTAATATCCAACAAAAGAGACAGGTCAAATAATCCATGCCAAAATATTTTAACACCCAGTACACAGTTTTACAAAATTTTCCGCTCTTATTATAAATAGCTGTAAATTCAATTAAATTTTTCTGCTGTAGCAACATTGAAATGTCATTGTCTTAGTAGCATCTGCTGGGGTTTTCAGTGGACTGTGTCATCGTTGAGAATTCCAGGCGTTGGTTGAATTGAATCTCCAGCATTAGTAAAGATCCCTGTTCTTTATCCTCCTGTGCCTAACATTTTCATGTCTGTTTTTCAACAAGCTTTTATTTATCATCTGGTTTGAGGTAGATTCCTTCCTACAAGTACAGAAGCATAGATCAGTTTTTATTTTGTTAAAACTTGATAACCAAGTAAAAGTGCTATGACTACAACTGCAGGCTACGAATGCACTTCTGCTAATAATTATTGTATATTAAATTAATGATCATTGTTTTTTTTAAAAAAACATTTATTCTTTTTTCACAGCTTACAGTAAAGGATAAATAATGTACGAGTCGAAAAACATCAGTACAAAATCAGAGTTTCACAAAGACAATTACCGTATATGTCTTTTTTATCTCATTTATTTCCCGATTAATTATTGACTGTTAGTGATTTTAACAAATCAAAATTATAGTTTAAAACACTGTTATGCATTAAAATCTAGCTTCAGCTGATAGGTACATATATTACATATTTGGTAACTGCAGAAACTCCTTTATGCATGTTTAACATTAGATAAAACACAAATGGACAAATCATTATTCATTAAAGTTTAGCTTTGAATTTTAACAACTTCAGAAGTTGTGCTATTCTGTGTTTTAAATTAAGTTCAGCAGTTTAGGTCCAGACACATTATTTTAGGGTCAAGTCTAGGACTAAGTTTGGGTTTTTGAACAATTTAAAACATAACTTAAAAAACATGTTGAATGCTTTAATGGTGTAACACAGTTGCACAAGCACATACCATAGCTTTCCACTCATTGCCTGCTTCAAGCGTTTGGTAGCCACTGATCTCTCTCTGGCCATGAATGGGCCTCCCAAACTGGTCACCAGTGGTATGCATGTACCTAATGGGAGTTTCACTTTGTCAGAAGAATTGCCAGATAACCTACATAATTAAGTTTGGTATTGTGCTCAGAGATTTTTTAACCTGGAACCGAGTGTTTGAACTGTATTTGCTTCTTAAGATATGATTTTAAGTTAAATGTGACAACGAAATGAATCTCAGTCTGTAACTTGACACAGATAAAGTTGCTTCTAGCAAATATCTGATCATTTGCGCACTTGCACATGCTTGCACAGCGTCAGACAAAATCTATAAATCCTGTATGTAACTGGGTCAACATGTAAATATACAACTGAAATGACCAGTCAGAATAAAAATGATGAAAGGCAAAATAAAGACATACAAAAAAGTGCAAGTGCAACAAATTCAATCACAGCTTGGCATACATGTACACTTGCACCCTCGACAAAAAACACATGAATGAAAGAAATGAATGACTAATGCACAATCTGTGGTGCTATTCAGCGTATAGTAAATTTTAAAGTACATGTATTTTTCTGAAATACAATTTTATGAGCTTGTTCATGGTAACACATGATCGGACATCACTGTAAATTGCCAGTCATGGTCGAACATCATCACACAGATATTTTGCTCAAAATTTGCCTAACATGGTAGCAAAAAATTGTTTCTTGCCGCACACACAACCGCACATGGTCACACAAAAAGTCCTCAGCTGCCAGAATGATCTATCCTCTAACTTGGCCAACCAAGTAACACCATTTACAATGCATATCTATTGATAACACTGAACAATGCCATCAAACAAAACTGAAAAAAACACCTGACAAACTTAAACAGTACCAGATACATCACAGCTTACAAACTAAATAGTAACGAAATCAAAAGATACACGAACAAGTGTTTTTTGCAAAAGCTATAGGCAAGACAGGCTAGTGCTTCGGGTGTTCTACAAGCCCAAGTTGAAATTTGGTAGCCACTCGCCGTTGGGCCTGTGTAAGTTTCCATCCCAAATCTTTTTCAGAAGCCAAGCATAAGCATGAGGCGCTCTTGGCCAACATAACTATAGTTAATCCTGGTCTGCGACCTACATACATGTATATATGCTTCCCAAATCTGACTGAAACTTACACTTTGGTTGCAGAGTGCTTGAACCTCACTGTATCTTTTCTCTCCCAGTGCTTGGTTTTACAAATGACCGACCAGTTGTCCCCTTCATCCCCTTTACCCTTGTCGTCTCCAAATGCACTCACTTCCTGGTTATGGGAGATAGGCGACTGGAAGTAATGACTGTGAAGATTCTTCTTGCTTGCCAAATGTTGTAACCTTACGGTACTGCCACATTTTACTGGAGTCCTGGGAAAAATCTTGAAGTCAGGTCATAGAAACACTACAATATTTTAATCAAATAGTTTCTTTTACTTAACCTGCAAATAGCCAAAAATTACTTTAATTGACTTATGTGTGAGCAGAAAGAGGAAGGCAGTGTGGCCAAATGGTATAAAAGTATTGAATTGTAACCTGGAGGTCTTAAATCCAAGTTCTCTGCAGACATTCCACACTAGTGCATGAAGCCTTCTGAATCAGTAAGGACAGCTGCATCGTCTCTCATTGCGATTGTTTTACAGTACAAAAGCAGCCCTTTTGTATTTGTTTGGTTTTTTTATTGCTTTAAGGCATTGGTTATTATTGGCATTATTGTTTGAAGAGTGAATGGTTGACCCTTCAGAATAGCCCAGGGCTTTCAAAATAACCTGGCGGCCGCTGGAGTTCTTTCGGCTACTTCGAGTTTCACTGCCGGCTACTTCGAGTTTCACTGCCGGCTACTTCTCGCACCATAACAAATGTTTATGTTACCAAACAAAATCCAAATCTTACCCCAAAACAGATTGCTCGCACTTGATTTCAAACCTTGGTTCTTGCAACAACACATAGTTAAGCATTTTGTTTTCAGCTACACTGATTTCACTACCTTGGTTTGGCAACGACAACGTCTGTTGCTTTATTCGAGCCTCACATGTTTACTACCACGATTGCAAATATGTTGCAATTTCTCAAGTTTTTCTATGACAAAATGATTTCCATGAAGAGTGTTCTGTTAGGTTAAAGGTTTCTGCACAGATGCGGAAAGATTTGAAAAAGAAAAGATCGCGCAAATATTCTCTGCCATCTTGAAACTTGTCATGTGACCAGAAAGTCTAGTTCGTTCCAGGTCTCCTCGTTCCTAAAATATCACAAGCGTTTATCAAAATAATGGTAGCATGTCATTGTGCAGCAAATAAACAGCAGAAGAAAATGAAGAAAACATCACAAATTTTAATGTCCCACAGAGCAGACAGAATATCAAATCGTTTGCACTCTTGTAATTGAATTTCATGCTGGTAGAGCTAGACTTAGATTGCTGCTGTACTTTTTCCAGAAAATTATTTGAAGTCAAGATAGCTTTGAAACGCTTTGGAAACAGGTTTCAAAACTGGGGTGTGCTAATTATTATACACAGGTGCGCATTATACACGAGTAACACAGTCTTAATGACCAAGTTATAGCGTTAACTTATCACAAAAAAATGCATTTTTCCTCTCAAAAATGCCCGTGGTTGTGTTTCAGAGACTGCACATTTCAAAATTTTCCGGTACTGGCCTCTGGCTGCTCAATTCCCTCTCGGGACCTATGGCCACAAAATATTTTTTCCTTGGGAATCTTTACACTGACCGCTACTTTTTTCCAGCAGCCGTCTACCAGTACTTCAAAACATTTTGAAAGCCCTGATCGCCTTTTAATCTTTTTAATTTCTTGTTTATAATGAGGCATTGAAAATCACTTTCAGGGAGCTACTGTTATGTGTAGATTAAATTTTTCAAAAATTGTGCACAGTTTGTGCATATGTATTTGTTTACACATATTTGACCAGTATGTTTTCTGAAGACACACATTCAGCAAAATTACCATTTATAATGGTAAATAAACAAACAAAAAACACTTAAATATATATATTACTGCAGTAGTGTTACACTGATTATTTTATTCATGAGTGAGATGAACATAACTTTTCCATGTCTAAGATAACAATTGTTTTCTCATATCTAATTGGTCACTAGTTTGGCCATAACATCAGGCACTGGGCAGAAATGTTACCACAATGAATAAAAGTTACACAAGTCATAAACATACCCTCTCTTGCATGGTGCCTCCATTTTGCCTCTCACAACCCAGTAACTATTAGCATCATCAGGTGAGTCTACTCCTGTCACTGACTGATGGAAGAGATACAAGAATGACAATTCAGAAAAAGCTTTGCTGTGTCACAACAAATTGATGAGGCAGTTTAGCAGTAGGTTGGGAGATGGACATCTCACAGACATTTTCATTCATTTATAGGTAGATTACTAGCTTGGGTTTTATTATCAGTTTTTGATAAGTTGTGTAAGGAACTGATCTCTAGATCTGTAATGTGCCTAGTATAGTATTATCATTATTATTTCTCTGCCTGGTTAAGTTCTGGGGACGAGACTAGGTACAACAGCGGCCAATAACTTCCTTTCTCGACAATCTTAAAAATGCAGAGGTCAGTGTTTTGAAGAACCAACAAATATTAAAATTACAACTTTATTTTTCTTAATTAACCCTTTCAGCCCTAGTCAGTTTATCAGTATGAATCTTCTTTTTGTGCTACATTATCCACTAAAATGCATTGTTTGGTACGTAATGAGAATAGAGCACTTGATCATAAATTCTATAGCAAACCATTCAAGTCGAAAAATAAAAGCATTAACCTTTTTCCAAGGAAATAATAGACAATTTAGTAGAGTTTAAGAACATGTCGTATGTCGTATGTGGGGCTTAAAGGGTTAAAGGCCTAATTTTTCTGTAGATATAAGCATAACAAAAATATTAATTTGTTAAACTCAATGGATTTGTAAAGCAAAAGTTCTACATAACATTTTTTAGCACATAAACACCCTTCTTGGCAGCTACTTCAAAAAACTGGGGTAAGATTTCAAGTTAATACAATATTTATACAATGGCCCATCTATTCAGCTGGTTTCCTCTCTCCCTTTCCTAAGTTTCTGGATCTGTGCCAGGTGCAAACAAGGTCTGCCAAACCATTTTATTGAAGTCAGATGAATATGACAGGCACATCATTTCTAAACCAAGACTTGCATAGGTCTTCAGTGATTTCGATTTAAAGAATTTAGTCAAGTTATCCAGTCTGTAAGTTCTTGTTTGATACAAATAACCAGTCAAAAGAGTTTTTTCTGCAAGCTCATGTGCTTGTCAGAAAAGACTAAAGAAATGGTCTCAAAATTATGTGAACCAGCTGACAATATTCTATGGCCACCAAATTGTAATTAAGCTTGGTTTATAATATTATGTCAGCAATCAAGTTCATGGTTTGAGACCTGGTTTAATAAAACGGCTGAGCCAGAACCTTCTTGTGAAGGGAAAAGTAGCAGAAAATAATTTGTTATCAGGATGGTCTTTCCAAGTTGCTAAGCACTCATAAGACGGGGAAATATAATTAAAAAACAAATTCTGTTAAGTTACATTTAGTTTAGAAAATATTATAAATGTGATGGTCTTTCTATACATTTTTTTATTTAATATATTTTTTTTTCTTTTGAGGGCCTGAAAACTCAAACGACAAGTCTGTCACTGCAAAGCAACTGATACTGTCTCAGGTTGCCCAAAAATCAAAATAATGGCTGGAAAAAAACAATTATAGTTGCTTCCAGCTATACATTAACTTGCAAACCAAATACAGCCCCCTAATATCGCTACACCTGCTAAGTTCCTGCAGATGAAACAAATAATAATTTATGCAAGATTGACTCATCGTTA
>JAOBRG010385605.1:0-10887 GCA_027574985.1 Umimayanthus nakama | reverse complement strand
AGGGGTGTGTGACGTGGGAGATAGGGTCGTCGGATCCGAACGAATTCTCTTTTCAATGTCAGATGATAGAGAACTTACTTACACTTGAAAGTCGGTTACCGAAACAAACAAATCCGCTGAACTGTTGTAAGACTACCAGCGGCATTCGCAGCACTTAAACAACCCGACCCGGACACCAAACGCACAGAAACAAAAGCGCCGTTAGTCAAATCTCGGCCGACTACCGCCACGTAATAACAACTAACACTTTGCCGACTACTGCTAAATAGTTTTCATCTCATAGTTATAAACATTGACTAGACAGTTTGCCGTTTAAACATCTTTCAAACTCTAAGTTTGGTACATAGCCAGATAAGGTGATAATAGCAACAAAAATAAAAAATAATAATAGTAATAAAAGTAATAGCAATAATAATACTAATATTAATAATTTAATAAAGATAAAATCCGACGTTTGGAATAGTCATGACTCTGTAACTCTATATCTCTATATTACATTCACTAGTATGTTCCAGTCTGTCTACTAGTAGTGAGCTTTTGTCTAAAAACGTTCACTTCGCTCCCCCCCCCCTTCCCCCCGAGGGAAAATCCTGACTACGCCCCGCTGAGTCTCTATAGTTTCCTTGTAATCAGGTTTGGGGAAATTGGTTTTCATTCTTAGTTAAGTTTCTGTCAGTCGGTATGTGATCATTTACTTTACTCTTTATTTCCAAATGACGTGTTTTGTGTGGAGAATTAACCTAGTGATACACTGGTCGGATCTGAAAGGGTTATCAAAGGGTTCGTTTTTTAACTGTATTTCTTTTCTCCCACAGGCAATAGAGCAAAACGAGAAAAGCCTCGGAATTGGCAAAGTGGACAGAAGGACGGTGTCGGTGTATGTTCCCATAGATCTGCTTTCTGTTCAGGGGTCACTAAAGTAAAACAGCGTTGCTAGGAAGGTGGTTTATAGTGTTTATAACCGCAGCTCAGGAAAATATTTGGTGTTATTTGTTAGTCAGCGTTAACAGCGTTAGGGGTGTTGAAATCCTGCAGCCTGGCCAACGGGAATAGAGAATTTGAAGGTCAGAAGAGTAGTTTTTAAAGGAATTTAGCCCCCGGATCGACTAGGTAACATGTTTGAGTTGTAGTAATTTAGTGACCTCATAAGCCCAGGGCAATGGGTTATTTCGATGCTTTTAGTTTCAGTTTTATTTAAGTAAATTAGTAATGAAAATATACCTGCACGAAAGAAGTCAGATACGTGAAGTTGTCGTTTTTGAGTCTTAGCTTCTAAGGCACGAGTTCATGTACAGATACTTTTGACTATGGAGTTTTCATTTCAAAACGTCCACAGTGCGTGGTATATATGGCTTGAAACTGATAGTAGATGTAAGTAACATTAAGGTAATGGAAAGATCCGTGAATGTTTGTCTCCCTACAGGATTCTGCAGTCCTTATTGGCAGATGGCCTCATCAAGAAGGTGAAGACTGTGATCTGTCATGCCGGTATCAGCGTTCCAGTGAGTTCAATATCTTAGTTCAATGTTTCGTTTCGTTTTGTTTTCTCTGTCTCTTATTATTTGGAAAAAAAGTTCCATTAGTGATTACATGTCACTTCTTGTTTTTTTGTCAAAACTCTTCTTCTAACGTTCCTGAAAAGTCAACTGTTCCACCCAAAGCAATGATCTCTTTCTTGACGTGTTCCAGGTAGAGTTATTAGTTCATTCTTCATTGGATGCGGACGATCCCGCAGTGTTGACGAAGATTGACCAGATTCGCTTCAAACTTTTTGACCGTGAAAAGCAGCTGAAGGAGGTTAGTATTTCTGTAAAATAGCCTGCTCGCCAGGCACTCCAGATCCTGACCAGCTGCGGACATGACGCTTTATAGAAATGCGACATTGCTCTTTAAAATTTCAAGGAAGAAATGGATTTAAAAAAAAAACCCGAATAGCTATCGGTGTAATGAGTCTCGAACCAAGGTCCTCATACCAGGAGTCACTATGCACTACCACTACACTAGCCAATCACTTCGCTGCCAATAATCAATATATTATTGTGTGTCTATCCAAAGTTCTTTCAAAAGTAACCCTGACCTTAGCCTTAACCCATAGATAACTAGCCCTATGGTATGATTTTGTGAATAATAAATGAGCTGTGACAGTCCGCCAACTTGAAGTGGACGTAAAAATATTGCCAGCTCCGGTTTTTATGAAGGGAGAAAGGGACGAGTAGGTGAAAGAGTCACTTTCGCGATGCTAAAAAAACGCTCCGTAGCCAGAGTTCATGTACGCTAAAACTTTATTACCAATCAGTCAATTTAGGGTTAGCTGTCATCGTTCGTTGTCGAGAGACAACTTTTTTGCTCGTTGCACTGGCGGAAAAAAGCTTAAAAAGCGCATGCTGTGCAGGCTGTCTGTGAGACGGATCCGTACATGATGATCGTTTTAAAGTATAATATGAAATACTTTTACCGACCGCGCTCTGCATGTAAGTTCAGAGCGTCAGACGATAATATGTTTAAGTTTGACGAAAAGAAAATACAAGAACTACTCAATGCTTTTCTCAAAAAAGTATTTTTACACAAAAACCATTTCATGTAAGATAAAATCATAATAACAGGGTGTCAAGTTCCAATTTTTTCCTATTTTTTACCTATTCCTATTTTTTATATTTTTTTTCAAGAAAAACCTCTTATTTTTCCTATTTTTCTTAGTTCATAAGACAATTGCATAAAGTTGGGAAGATGCTAAGCCATAAGGAAAATGATAGAACAAAGGCTCAACGTAAGTTTATCAGCAATATTTCACTGAACTGCGTTTGAAATTGTTTTGGGACTGGGACTGATTCAGAGGAGCTCTCCGCAACTCGCATTCTGTATGAATTTTGAAATCCTGCGTAAGTTTAAGGCCAGATTCCCGAAAAAAGTATAGGCAAAAACTAGTTGCACAGTTAGAAACTAAAATTTGTTTGCAAATTATCCTTAAAGTAAACCCTTAAAAGTGTGTTTTCAAGTTTTATTGCTATTATAAATTTATTGAAAGTTTCAAATTCAGTATTATCCTCTTTTCTATTTAGCGTCTCACAACAAAAGAAAAGAAAAACATCGAGATGAAGACTGGCTGTACTGAGCAGAGTGCTACTAAGCCGAAAATTGCTAAGAAGGACAAAAGATCCCCATTGCTGGATCTTTTTCCAGATACGGATACAGGAACAGAAACAACTGCTGTGTCGCTGGAAAAACCAAACCAAACAATATCTGGAAATACTTCATCTGAAAATGAATTGTTAATAGATCCGGAAGTGCTTGACAAGCACGTGGTTGCAAAGAAGCCATTAACCTTCATACAAGTGAGTATATCTATCTTGTTAATGTAAAAGGGCACTTACTTTGTTCTAGGAAATTAACAATGCACATTGACAACGCCAAAAAGTTGACGTTACACTGAGATAGCGCAAATTCTGATGAGCATCTTTATTCAACAGGATTTTGCTGCACTAACAAAGCCTCAACATAAAACAAAAAGAAAGAAAAAGAAGCATTTACAGTCATTGTTAGCTATCTTAGTGTTTGAGTTATTTATCAGTAAATGGATCTAGCGAGGAAACATTCCCCCGAATTTTGGCTTGTTGTAACGCCTCAGTGATCTCCGCGGCTTTCCGGCCGTTCAAGACAATTTTTTTTCTCTCTTTTTGTTTCGTACTTACTTATTCAGGTCCTTAACTCCTCCCTTGGCTCTGTAAGAAATCGTGAATGCCTATCAGTACTTTGGCGTGGATTGGTTTTAGTACTGTGAGTAGACGTGCGTAGGAATGACGAACGGGCTTTTGCAAATTTAGAGGGAAAACAGAAGAAGTGAGCCATCCTGTCAGAGAGAGAGAGGATTATCGAGGTGCATCAAAAGACAATGTGAACCCGGTTTTTAAAAGAAAATGTCCTATCAGATAGTGGCTCTTGGGAGTCAATAAAGGAGTCATGAACTACTGTAAAATATTTAGATACATTGAATGCCAACGCGAATTTTTTTGAAATCGCGGTAGTAAACTGCATTGTTAGTTTCCTGGAATGAGGCAGTTCGTGCGGTCCTTGAAAGCCCTCGATATTTGTTTTGTGTTTCAAGGACGTGAAAATGTGAAAGTAAGTTCCTTGAGAATGGCACAGTGAGTCGACAATCGTAGTTGTGTTGCGCTGACGGGTAACTTTCTTAACCCTATCTTACACGGGGGGGGGAGGTGGATTCCACCACTTTTGACTTTAGTTTTAAATAACGTTTCAAGTATTCAAGCTATAGTGCTGATGTTTGGTGACTTTTCCTAAAATTTATCGCATATTACATTTTTATCAAAATTTGAGGGATATGGTGTATTGCGTTTCCATGGCAACGGATTACTGAAAGGGTACTTTTATGAAATTTTATCAAAAATTGTGTTACTTTCGTTTACTGTCAATTTTTCATCAGATCTGAATAGAAAATGAACACTGACAGTCAGAAACATGAATTTTCGCATATTTAATCGATATAATAAAATATAATTAAGATTGATGACGTCATAGGTATTGTGCAATACTTGGCCGACAAACAAAATTTCTTTTATATTTACTTATTTTCATGAACAAGTGAACCGGTCATGCAAGAAACTGATAAGCACTAGTGCTCTTAGTGACATTGTGTGTATAAACAAAAGGCATATTTGTAAATAGGAAGCACTTTATTACCAAAAGAAGAGAGCAATGTTGTTCTTGTAAAGTCAACATGTTGTACAAAAAGAATTGCCTATAAACAAAAGGCATATTTGTAAATAGGAAGCACTTTATTACCAAAAGAAGAGAGCAATGTTGTTCTTGTAAAGTCAACATGTTGTACAAAAAGAATTGCCTAATTTGTGTCAAAAACGTTAAAGAATATTTTATTGCACAGTTATTTATTTTATTACCGACTTACATATTAGTTTTGATGATAAGTTTCAGCCAGTGAAAATTCCCGTTCACTTTGTATTAAACTTTAAAAAATATTGGTCAATTTCATCATTTTTAACCTAATTATGACGTCATGGTGACGTCATATGTCAATTAAAGTAAACTAATTAAATTGTCTTGCGATTGTCTATAACTGTATCAAATTTAGTTCAAATTCGTCAAACAGAACTAAAGTTATAAAGGTGTGGTGGATTTCATCCCCCCCTGTGACCAGCCAGCCAAAAAAGCCCGTGTAAGATAGGGTTAAGCTAAAATAATGGCCGACTGCGTAAAATTCGTCTGCTCTGACGAAGGGCTAACGCTCGAAACGTCAGCGTAACACCATATCCCACAGGCGAAAATCATACCATATCAAATTTTGTTTATTAAACCCATTTGTTCAGCGTACTCGCCCACGCAGATAAAACAGATTTTTTCAAAACTAGTCTCCCTGCGTAAAATTTTGCTAGGTTTTCGAAAAGGTGTCTTCCTTTTCTTACAAAAAAACTGACTTCAAATCATCAAGGTGTTTTCCTTTGTTTTGAATAAAGAAAAACAATTGAAGTTCTTCAAGTTAAAGCGATTTATTTAGTGGTTGTGTCGTTATCTCAGCCTTGTTACCCATGGCTTTTATTTACCAGTTTATCATATCCAAATTTTATTGATTACTGTGGCAAAAACCTGACTAAAGACTCACTGGACTTTTGCTTTCTATCTCAAAAACTTGAGAATTTCGTCGATCTTAAAGGTTTAAGGTTTAAGTTTTTAATTTTAAGAGATTAAACTGGGTGTGCATTGGTTGGGGTCGGGTGGGTTAGGAGGGGGAATGCATGCGGTCATCTCGAAAATCGAGCCAGACAAACCGCAGCTTTAAATTTACCTTTGCAGTCTTTATGTTGTGCAGCAAGAATATTAACTTTGTAAGTTTATACTCTTACATAAGTTTTGATTGCTATGGGTGTTGAGCAATTGTAGCATGTAACATTGATGCTATTTTGTGACAAGTTTCCATTTTCTTACTTGTGAAGGGACTTTCTCGGAAGTATGGTTACAAGTCAAAATATTCCAAAGCCCAGCTTATACATGAGTTAATATGGCAGCTAGTTTACGGAATAGGTTGGAGAAAAGGAGCAACTGGAAGTGTCACTGGTAAGACGAACTTGTTGTAGATCGTGAAATTACAAAAAGAATGCAGTTTGTGATCGCATAATCTTGCATCACCGGAAGTGACGTAAGAAACTGCACTCACATGTACAGTCTGGCGATGTTTCAGGCAAAAGGAACTCGGAACACTCTTAAAAAACTAATTTTGTAGTATGCTAGAGGAGAACGTTCCCACCTGTTCAAATAAACTAGTTTTTGTATCCTTCGAGGGATCTTGATAACCCTCTTGAGGCTAATATAGCAAAACGCGTTAGCTTAAAGGGGTACTCCAGTGGCCACAGTAACTTTTCGGAAATTAATGTAAAATGTGCTGAGAAAAACAAATACGCAACTCATTTTGTTCAAAGAAGTTTAGAAATGTGCAAAAATAAGCAAAAACCGAGCGTTTCCGAAGATTTCCGACAAATACCAGTGACGTAGAAGAATTTCACCAGTGACGTTATCTTCGGAAAATATTTTGCTACCGGTTTGAGCTTTTTTGGGCGGCTATGAGCAGCGGGAAACTTGGAAGAATTTTTCAGTTGAAGTAAACTCGCGCTTCGCGGACAGCCCATTTGGATGTATCTTAGTGCCTTTCTGAGCGGTTTCTGAGTGCTTCCAAAACACACATTTACAACCAAATTTTGCACATTTTCGCGCGTTGTAAGCATTTTTGAACAAAATGAGTGACAAATTCGTTTTTCTCAGCAAGTTTTACGTTAATTTCCGAAAAGTGACTTTGGCCACTGGAGTACCGCTTTAACAGACCAACGTCATTTCATCATGTATATAATGTATATAATGAACATACTTATTTGCATTTATACGTTGTACATATAAATATGCATAATGTGACACAATTTTCTTGTGTTCGATTGTTCTTGCAAATCTAACATAACTATAACGATGCCTGCATTTTGTATGCCAGCGACAGGAGAACTAAACGAGGAGACATCTGTAAGCAAGTTTGCAATGACAGGCGCTGCTCATTTGGGTCCAGGTATTGGTTTCCAGGATGAGGATAGAGATTATAATTGGTTAAAGAATGTGGCCCCTCTGCCTCTCTATGATGAAGACCAGGGCTGGTTTCGTCTGCTGGACCTAGTACCCATAATGCCATTGTCCATCTTCTGCCAAACCATAGGAATCACACATGAGGTAAATTGATTATTGAATCTCAGTTAATCTGATACTTCAGTACTTGAACTGCACAAACAGCTATGATGTCGCTGAAATAAAAGTTAAATCGGTAACTGGTCATCAGTAGGGTACCTAAAATGTGTCTTACTCTGCAATTGGATCTGCTTCATTTAATTCTAACCATTGTATCCATTAGAAATTACAGAATCTTGCAGTTATTTTGTCTTTAAAGACCATCTTACCGAGTGTTATGAGAGCAAAATCATAATTTTTTCTAAAAGAGAAAAGAGAAATACTATATTCCTATACAAATAACAAAATGAGAAATGGTTGTATATTTTCCTTCCGGATGTTAGTTGAACTGATTTATTCTAGGACCCAAACTCTGATAAGTAGCCTACTCTACGAAAAATAAATTTGTTTGTTTAGCATCTGTTCGTTCGATTATTCTTTTCTTCATTCTTTTCTTCTTTCATTCGTTTATTCATTCATTCATTCATCCATTCATTCGTTCATTCATTCATTCATTCACTCGTTTGTTCAGCACTCATTTTTTCATTCATTCATTATTCGATTATTCTGTTTGTTCGTTCATTTATTCATTCATTCAGACAGTCAGTCAGTCAGTCAGTCAATCAATCAACTAAACAGCTGTCACTCAGTTACTCAGTCAATCAACCACCGTGTTGAACACAATGTTTCGTTTATCAGGTGGAAGGCCTTGACGAGTACTACTTTGACCAGTCCAAGAAGCACACCCTTATAAGAAATCTTCCAGCTACCCTGCGGATTTCTCTCACAAGACATAGGTAACTTAGTGCTGCATAATTGGCCACATAAAATAGAAGCCATGCGCATAAATATCTTACTTTTTACACAACAAGCCCCATACACCTCTTTAGAAAAATAAAAAAATAAAGACTCAAATCACTGCTATTCAGAAGTCAACCAAATTTCATACGGTTATGAAAGTCATGAAAATTTCTGAAACCCGAAAATACGTTTTCCAGGCGTGGAAAATCATTAATTTTAGGACAAATGGCTGAGGTCATGGAAAAGTCACGGAGTTTCACTTTTTGGTCAAAATATTTTGTGTTGTTTAAAAACTGGAAGCATTGCCTTGTCATCCAGCAAAAAATATGCTTTCGTATTCAAGGAAAGTTTCAGTTAGTAACGGAAAAGTCATTGATTTTTTGGGCCAATTTTCTGGGAGAACTCTTTCAGCCAAATACTCAAAACTATCCTTTGTTATTAATTAATTAGTGTCACCCTCTCTAAATGAGTTTTATTGTGTAGCCTAGTTATACATTTGGCTGAGAAAGTTTTGAAAAGGCAGAAAATAATTAAGAAATCACTTCAGTGACAATATTCATACTTACTGCAAAAAAAAAGCCTCGAAATAGTGCTGTTTTTACCTGACCTGTCACTAAAACCTGGTTTGCCTTGTAAACTGACAAGAAAACCAACACAATAAAGCTTGAACTTTTTGTATGTGCCCTTGTTTCTGTTAATTAAGATCTTATGGATGTGTATTTTGGGAAGTTTTCTAATTGGTGCTTTTAGACCTTGGAAAATGAAGATGTAAGGTTCATCCATCAGACTAACGTTAGATGGTTTGTTGTTGTGAACAGCAAGTGTTCGGATGGTATCAAACATCTAGCAATTACCCTTTGTGGGCTGGGACTCCTGACTCCACGTCATCCCATACCGGTGATCAAAGTCAATGTAAGTAATACTGATTTTTAATCTTGCTTTATTTGATTATGACCTTTTAGGGAGAGAGTACGAGGTCTCCAAATGACGAAAAACCGGACAAATCCTCGAGTTTTTAGGCCAAAATCTAAGTTCCCTACAAATAGCAAGAAAGAAGATATTTTGAAACGTTCGTATCTCCTGAAGAAGAATTAATGTTATTAGGCGATACAAAATAAGACGTTTGTACTCTTTCTTTGCATCCTGTGTACATGTAATCATACACTTTCAAATACACATTGAATGAGTTTAAGTTTAAAGTATGAAAATTTGACAATGCTGTGGCCTTTCTCGGGACGTCTTCTTGGTAACTTCTTAGAAATATCTTGAAGCAGAAATACTTCGATCGCACTGACACTTGTTTGCTGCAATTTGTACAGCATTTTAGGAGGAATGATGAACCCAGTCACATTTTCTACAGTTTTTATGCCAAAAGAAACTGAGCTAAAAGCTTGACTCGAGTACCCAAATTTAAAAAAACACTTCTAAAAAAAATGCCTTATAACGATAAGTTTGGAGATTTATGCTCTTAATAGCAAATGGTTTAAATCTTTACGTAGTATTTGTTGAGTGTCATGAACATGATAAACTTATTGTTATTTAAAATGGTTTGTAAACCTGCTTGGTTTCAGACCATGTGTCATGTCAGTGAAGGAGCGATTGTGGTGGACACAACAACTTCCGTTCCTGGCTTCAGAGAAGTGACCCCACCCAGTGATTCTCCGTTCCTCTCCCGGATGTACCTGTTCTCTGACTTTGAGAAAGTGAAGAGTTATTGGTTTGACCTGAAATGTGTTTGCCTCAACACTCCCCTTGGTAAGAGCTGGTTAACAGGGATCGTACTAGATACTACTACCCCACTATATTTTATGCAAGGAGCAGTTGCATAAAATATAGAGGGGGTTTTGCTTTGAAAGTGCTGGTGACGGGGATCTTCCCTGCCTGAATAGTTTGGTTTTTTTCTTTTTTTCAGATTTTTGATGCTTTTGTTATCTGTCCTATCAGGTATCTTGCGAAACAAAGAAGTAGTCAACAAGCAAGGTAAATGGACGAAACTGGAAGTTTTCAAAGCTCCAATTGTCACGAGAGTCAACATTGGCTTGCCCCCGGGAGATGCACAGGGTGCAGGTGGTCTGGACTCTAACATGTTCGGCCACATGAGGAGAAACTGGTCAAATCTTAATCGCACTTGGAGAGCAGCTGCCGTCAGTAATGAGAAGTGAGTATATGGTTGAAGGGCATCAACATTGTAAAAATCTTGTCGAGGCAGACTGTAATTTGTTAGATAGCCAGATGCGCGGTAGCTCGGCAGGTAGTAGGGTAGTCTTGTAGCGAAGCAGTTCGAACGTAGGGGAATGACACTTATATAAGTGTTGTAAGTTGAAGTACTACACACATATCCCAAATGACACCATATGGTACACAGTATGATAGTGGCAAAGTACTTGAGCAGCAGAGCAGCCAGGCAGCCAGTATAAGTCAGTCAGTCAGTCGTTTAGTCAGTAGTTCAGTCAATATAAGTCATGAGCTCTCTTCCACTACTACTATTACTAATACTACTTCTATTACCATTTACTACTGCTACTACTTCTACTACTACTGCTGATACTACTTTTGCTACTACTTCTTTAGTAAATGTTTCTCAAAACGAAAATCTCTACCGCAAAATAGTTAAGTAAATTAGAAATAGCATTGAAGTTCTGATTTTTATTCAACATATAATTTTTTATTATAACCGTGCTACAAATGCCGTGCTTTGACAATATGTAAACATTTTACGCCATGCTAATACTGTTACTACTGCTCTTACTACTTTTGCTGCTGCTGCTGATACCACTACTACTGCTGCTGCTACTACTACTACTACTACTACTACTACTACTACTACTACTACTACTACTACTACTACTACTA
>JAOBRG010385594.1:0-10887 GCA_027574985.1 Umimayanthus nakama | reverse complement strand
CACTTTCAATTAACAAAATATCTTTAACAACTGATTGTGGAGCCCAAACTTGAGAACAATAGGAGAGGTGCGAACGAACAAGCGATAAATACAACAGTTTTAAGGCATTACTGTCTAGAATGCCTGCGCAGTTCCGTTTTAAGAAACCCAACATTCTATTTGCTTTTGATACTATAACTGTCAAGTGTTCCGCCCAATTAATGTCTTTACATACCAGGACACCAAGATCTCTCTCTGCCCCAACTGTTTCTAACTCGTGACCACTTAGGTAATAGTTACGATGAAAACTATTGCGTTTGCGGGAGATGCGTAGATTACGGCATTTGGGTGGTTGAAAGAGTAGTTCGTTTCTAATTGACCATACGGTCAAGCTGTCTAAATCATTCTGAAAAACAATACTGTCAGTTAAATCATCAATGGCTTTAAAACACTTGGCGTCATCGGCAAACATTACTATAAGTGAGTTGGTTACAACATCCGGCATGTCGTTAATATATAAAAGAAATAAGATCGGACCAAGAATTGATCCCTGCGGGACGCCCGCCTCGTCCATGAAGATTGGGTTCCGTTTATAACCACACGTTGCCTTCTACCAGAGAGGTAAGCCCTGAACAAGTCTATAAGAGGACTTGTTATGCCAAACGATCGTAGTTTGGCCAAAAGCCTTGCATGGCAGACAGAATCAAACGCCTTAGCGAAATCTAAGTAAACAATGTCAGTTTCAGTTCCTTTATCAAGTGAGTTACCAATAGAATTATCTTAGAAAAGCAGTTCCAAGAAAAGTCTTAATTAACACAAATCAAAGAAATACAACACTTTTTCAAAAATGAGGTGTAAGACAATATCTCGATTATTCTCGGAAAAAATCATTGTTATTACTACTACTACTACTATTATTACTATTATTTCTATTTTTATTAAATAGTTTTAGAGTTACTAACCTCTTTTGTCATCATCAAAAACATTTCATTATCATCGTCATATACATCGTCATCATTATCGTCCTTGCTATTATCAGTATTTTGGTATTAAATAAATAATTTCAATAACAATAATTTTAGTAATATTACTACTATCATTTTATATGTAATAAGAAAACTGTTATTAACATTGTTATTGTTATTATCACTAACACTATCATTATCATTTATAACTAACAGATTTAACTCTTTTCTCTCAGATCCTACGATTATTGAGGTTCAACCGGCGCATGTCCTTGCTAGCACGAACGCTGACTCGTTGTGCCCCGCAGCTTATCGCGTTTATGATCATCCTCGGAGTAGTGTTCTTCTCATATGCACAGTTCGCCTGTCTCGTTTTCGGTCAGAGCATGGAAGGATTTGGAACGGTTCTGCGCAGTGCAGCCACACTAATGGATACCATATTAGGCAAGTTCACGCTGAAGGATTTGGCGGGCTCCGACCGAGTCCTGGGGCCGATATTCTTCTACTTGTACACGATCAGCATGCTGTTTGTACTCGTCAACATGTTCCTCTCCATTATCAACGATTCTTTTGCCGAGGTAACTTTTGAAACGATGCATATGCTTAATTTCCGACTCCCTCTTTCAAATGATCGTTTTTATCTTAACATAAAGTATCGATGAGTCAGGAATCTTGGTAAGAAAAGGGTTAGGCTTTATGTCTAAGAGTGAGGATGGGTTATAGTTAGGCAATTTTATTTAAATTGGGATTTTGTAGGCACGGTTTGATACATGACGTATGATTCCAAACGCAACTGCAGCTTTTGTACGAACAACGAACAAATTTACTAAAGCCTGAAAGGGTTCCTGTCGGAAAAATGCTTTTGTCCTCAACTTAACAATAGTAATGCCCTTTTCGTTCTTAGATTAGCTGCGAAAATATTGTTTTCATTAGCAGTAGATATAGGGCCATAGCAGCAGTGCAGCTTCTATTTCGATATGTCCGTGAATAAGAAGAACCTGGCAGTACAACATATTACGTTACCCTTTAGTAATGTTGAACACGAGTAAATAAACTTTAAAATGTCAACGTATATCGCTTTAGCTCTTTAAACAGAATTATTGAACAGTTACTGAAATGCATGTACAGACTAAATTAACTGCAGTATCAATATTTGAGAACAAAAGCCCTTTCAGGGAGGGAGGTTGTAATTGTTGCAGGGAAAAGTTTCAAACCAATTTGTAATAAATTTGCTGCCTTAAAGGAAGAAACAGTAAATTAACCCTATCCGCCTGGGCTTTTTAAGGAAGGTTAAATTGGGGGGAGGGGGGAGTGCCCGCAGCCAATAACTCTAAAACTATAATGCTACGAAACTTGCCGAGGTAGTAGAGAATCATAAACGATTAATTTGGTCATAACTGTCAAATTTTCAAATTTAACAAAATATTCCTAATCAAAGTAGAAAAGTTTAGATGTTTTTGACTCAAAAAATCGACAAATAAACGGTACACAATGTAATAAAAATTTCCCTTTATTATAAACAACAGTATTTTAAAGAAACTGAGTGTCAGAAACGAGTTTTTTCAGCGAAAGGTTGATGTTCAAACCTCAAATTAGCTCTTAAACTATAACTGTCAAATTTTACTCAGATTCCAAGTATTCAACGCTAGTAGTGTAGCTAAAACTGTTTTAGTTCTGTTTTTAACGTTTTCAAATGCAAATGGACTAAGAAAAGCTTTCAATACTGACAAGTTGCAAAGTACACGGCCGCCAACTTGGATTTCAAAAAATGGCATTGCACTATATCTATGACGTCACTGGTCTTGTGTAACGTACTTTACTTTGCAGGGAAAATCAACTAATTGCCTTTAAGATTAATATCTAGCACTTGTTTCAGAGATTTTGTGAGTTAATGGAGAAAAATGCTAAAAAATTCAAAATTCGGGTAAAAATTGCATCAAAAACAGCGTTGTCATGGCAACATTTGATACCATTGACGCAAGGCTTTTGTGGCTACTGCTTAGAAGGCAGGTAGCCCCTTCGTCATCGCCTTGTAAGGGTGTCAGTGTCCACTTAGGCGCGCAAGGCTCTCTGGGTTGTCATGCGCACGTGACAAACTGGCAAGATTGTTTGATTTTAATGGTGTAACAAAACCGAAACAAAACCACTGTTATTAATAACTTCCAATAGAATAACTACGATCTAGTTTTTGCATATCAACACCTAAACACATGGACTACAGTTAATAATAATAATAATAATAATAATAATAATAATAATAATAATAATAATAATAATAATTTATTTTAAGTCGATAACACAGAGAGTGGTTGCCCAGTCTCTCGAGCCAGGGGCTCATGATAAAAATGGTCGACTATAATTAAACCGAACTTATGCCGAACAGCGAGCGAAGACTTCTAAACCTGGTTTGTTATGTAATCAGGTTGCGTCTGTTTGTCAGTTCCGACTACGCTAGTTTTTAGCTTATCATCAACTGACAGGTTTGAGTCTGGATATTACGATGTATTTGTTTTTTCTTTAGCTCGAAGTTCGCTTTCATTGGGAATTCTAGCCGTTCCTTTGGTTTCTTTTCGATCGAACACATTTGACTTTTGCCGACGAATGCAACACTTTCACAGTTCGAAATTTCTGTGGTTTATAAATTAACTATGCATGTTTTGCACAGTGAAAGTGCACGAGCTGTCACGCACAAGTTGAATTGTGGTTATATTTGGAAATCACAACAGTTTTAACTAACCTTAATCAGTTCTTGGTCGCTTTGCAGATTTCAGCTTTGGTTGTTTACCTTTAGAAGATATAGAAGGGTCAGTATGCGAAGATTCAGCCGTTTTTTTTGTTTAATATCCTTCATTTAACTAAAAGAATGCGAACTTCATCAGTCATGTCACCGATCACATCTTGTTTTCGTCGCATTTTGACCCTCAGAATATGTCAATACACCACTTGTTTTTAGAAAACATCTGTACAAAGTACAACCATACTTTAAGTTAAAAGATCATATGCTCTGAGAATTACTTTTTTCTAACAGTAACAATCGTAATCGCTGTGTGAAATCTTTTCTTTTTTTGCGTGTTTTGAGTTTTTATCTAGTCACTCTTCCCACAGTATTAAAAAACCTACAAAAGATTGATATGTGATGTTTGCTAATTGATGTCCGACGAGTCAAAATAAAGACGGTAATAGTAAGAGCAGTAGCCACACGCACGTTACGCGTGCCTATTTTTCCAGTCTTGTTCTCCAATTAATTTTAGTAAAAGTGGCGAAATTTGGTTTGTATTAATTTAATATTAAGGAAGTTCTCGAAAGTTGAAATCGGCGAGGGTACTTTCTGCCACTCCCCCCCCAGATTGAATAGGGTTGACATACCAACCACCAATTCCTCCCCCCCCCCCCACACATACACACACACAAACACACACACATACCCTCTCGAGAGGGGAGGGGTTGAAAACACTGCCTGAGTAGCAGAAACAAAAACCTATCAAAAACATCAGTTCTTTAAAACCAAAAATGTACTAGTTGTTACTTTCCAAGTTAACTCACGTCAAGTTTGTCTCGTTACAGGTAAAGAGCGATGTGTCAAAACAGCCAAACGATTACGAGATAGTCGATTTTATGATGCATCGATTGAAGGAGAAAATCGGTCAACAGGTCGGGGCTGCAATCAAACCTGTGTACAAAGAGCCAAGAACAAGGCTGGAGAAAGATTTTGACACCATCGAAGAAACGGCGGACAATTTGGTGCATTTCATGAGAAATGTTGCTTTTGAAGACTTACGTCAAACAATCTGGTTCAACCCTGAGAACTGCACAGAGAAGAAAAAGAAGCTTATAAACATTCTAATGGAAGTAGACTGGGACTATGGTGAAAACGAACTCGGTGACAGTATTCCTGTGTTTGAACGGTTTATGGAGAAACACAGCGACCGTGATCTTGAGCACATGTTGAAGAGCTATCGGTTGAAGCAAATGTGCGACAATGCCGACAGCGGTGCAACGGATTCGGAACTTGATGAATGTGTGGAAAGCAGCGAAAATAGCGACAAAGAAAAAGATGAAGAAACATCTAATAACGGTAGCGACTTAAAAAGTATAACCGGCACGCCAAGCAACCGCGCAAAACACCCTGATGTAGAAGATGACGCAAGCTCAAACATCGAGGAATTTGAAAACATGCGCACAGGTAGCAACGTGTATTTTGCTCCAATAGGCATTGCAGTGTTGAAGAATGATGGGCTTCCGGAACCGACCAGAACGTCATCAAGCGTGATGTCCCACAGAAAAACTGGACGTTTTCGCTACAAAGAAGCCGCTAAAGAATTGTTTGGCAGTGGCCGGTTATCAGCAGTTAAACGGAAAGAAGTAATCCCAGAAGGACCAACAGACAAAGAGTTGAAGCGAATCCTCCAAGACGTTGAAAAGAATAAGACAACTGATCATGAGTTTGCAAGTGATTCAGAAATTGACGAGTTTCTATCGGAAGCGGAAGCTGCTCTATCCATTCCTGATTTACATTGTATTAGCGAACCAGAAATGGCGCTTCAGCCAAAGAAGAAAGGCAAAAGGCTGAAAAAGAACAAAAAGAAAAAGAACAGCGTCCATGTCGAAGATAGCAAAGGCTTGCCTGCACGGAAACAGAAGGAAGCTTGGGGTAAAGCAGAAGCAAGCGAAATTGAAAACAAGATCCGAAGTGAGGAGTCCTCATACACTGCAGAAAGTGCGTATTCTTCTGCAGTAATGGCGTCAGGCTCCACCAAATCAGGAACTTCACAGAGAAGTGATAAAGAGCTAATGGAAGATTATTTGAAGCAAAAGAAGAAATCTGCAAAAAGAAGCAATCTGCAAAAAGAAAAAGGTCCTCGAGTTCTGTGACACCGACGACGAGACGCCACAACAAGGAAAGATTGACAGCGAGCAGTCTTCAGAGGCTTAGTTCTGCCAAAAAACTTTGCATCGCTACAACTGAGACATTCAGTTTTTTTCTTATTGTATTTGTTTACGTTGATTGCCTTTTACTTACAAGTAGTTTTATTTATCATGTCTTAATTTGTAGCTTAGTAAGCTTTAGCAATGTTGAAGAATATGATAAACTACATGACAACTGACATCCTGCTCAAGAGGATGTTCAAGCAAACAGACTGATGTCTATATGTTCAGTTGTTGTTCAGTAGTACGAAACGAAAGAGCAGTTAGATACACTCATCGGAAAAAACATGGTATATATATAGATTTTGAAGTATTTTACTTTAAAAGCAGTAGTATTTGGCCGCACTTGCATCCCAATCAAATGAATAAAACCCAGGTATCTTCACACTGACCAACTCAACTAAGCACTAACTGTTGCGTCGAAAGCATGGTGGTCACTGATGGTGTAGTGGTTAGCGCACCTAACTAGATTACAAGGATACGTTGGTTCGACTCCAGTTCGGGGCATCTGTTATTCTTTCTGACGAGTGTTTATTCTTTCAAATAGACCGACATTTCAGACATTAAACTAAAACTATGACGTCGAGTTGACAATAAAGTTGCACTTGTAGCGACTTTTAGACAACGGAAGAAAACCTTATGTGTTTTACTATGTTGCTTGAAGTTAAATATAAAACTGAAAGCAAATGTGTTTCCATGTCTTCTTTTTCCCCTTAGGTTTTTGGCCACGCCTCGGAGACACTCTTAGAATTTTCCCAAATAGCACTGGTCTAAGAAACGCAAGAAGTCCGTTAACGATTTCGCGCTTGATTTTTCTTCTAAACTAAATAACTGCTTGTTTTACTTTTATATTGGGGAAAGTGGATTTCACCAACTGGTTGAACTGAAAGTTGCTTCGTTTTTTGTTCAACAGTGGCCATACACATTAATTTGTAAGCCCAAATGGTAACTGATCAATTACCTTTCAATACATTTGTCTTTAAGCACGTAAAAGGCCAATAAACGAAAGCAACAAAGCGCAACTCCACATAACAGAGAAGCTGGCAAGCCTTGAAACCATGCAGTCTCGCGTTATCAACAATGGCGTGAGAGACTAAACAGAATTTTGATTGTAGATTTTCACACTGCTGTGGCCTTGTGATAATTGTTACCACTTCTAGAAGTGGAAATAACTATCACAAGAAAGAAATTTGTAAGCCAGGACAACCTTGGCCTCGGTTTCATGCAGAAGCTTGGTTACTTAGCAGGAACTGTGAAAAGGGCTGTGCCAACCTCGTCTCCAGGGCCTTCTGGGTATTTTTCAAAATGGCGGGTCGCTTTTCTGTGGAGCAACCCGCCATTTTGAAAAGTACCCAGAAGGCCCTGGGAACGAGGTTGAGGGCTGTGCATGGACCAAATTGTTAACCCAGTGTAAATTCAAGGCCTTGTAAAACAGAAACAAAACCCTGACTACCAGAGAACAAAGCAGTGTTGCACATGCGCACAACTGAAACTGTCCTGCAGCTCCCCGTTTTGGTACCCAATGCCCACGCGACCTACGGATTTACTGGCCTTTTTTTACACGTGGGTGACACGCGAACAGTCATGGGTGACACGTGAACAGTCTTTGGTGACACGCGAGTATCCTTCAACTTCGCTGAAAGCAACTGTTTGCCCAGAAAGAACACAACTTCCGTCCACACGATCGTTTACGTAGCTTTTTGACACAAAGTACCCACGCGCCAGAAACCGAGGCTTTCCTAAATGTTCTGACAGCGAGAGTGATTCGTTACCGATCAACAAGCTTTTATTGTTAAAAAACATGAATTGGGAATGTTACACTCTTTATTACAGAAACTTAAACTTTTTTGCTAAGCTGGCTGAAGGTTCTTTCGCACAAACCAACAAAAAGCTTTAATTACATGTTAATTAGCCACCAACAAGAAAGCGATACAATATTAAACCAAGTTTTTTTAGGAAACGCTGTATCAAAAATGCGCTCTTCGCCTTTCCTCTGCCTCTGTAATGTTCTAAGCGGATCCTCTTAAATTTTAAGCATTTTTCAAGCCGCCGCTCGTGTTAAAAGGCTGTAATAGAAACGAGTGTAAGCACAGAGCCAGAACGGGTTTTAGCTATAAAATCTAATCGAGGCTTTTAAAGGGAGACTTCCCAACGGGCTATTTACCCACGCCACTTCATATCGAACAAAATCAACTAAGATTTATTTCAGAAACACAACTAATTTGAAGGAAACGCGCTCAAGGCATTTCTCTTCATAGTTTGTAATTTTTAATCGTAAACATGTGCAACCTTAGAACCTATTTTTGTATGTTTTATTCCTTTACGGACATGTCACTTCAGCTTATAGAACTCTGTAACGCAAAAAAGATGGAAATAAATTTAGACTGAAATGTTTTCTATGGCAGCAGTTTAACACCTAAAAGTGTCAAATTTTTATAGCTGTTTTAATCAGCAATTGACGCAATGTGACAACTACGCGAGCACTTATTTTACAGTTTCCTTTGAAACGATGTCACTGTGTAACCTTAGTTTTTTTCCTTTCAGAAAAACCATTATTCTGACCTTAGATCAGTTGTGAGAAGCATGCATTTAACTCTTGGTAGGGGTGCAAAACAGAGGGTCTCGCCCCGAATCCCCATATATCTGGCAGCGCAATTTATTTCCGCCTCGTTCCCTCATTTTATCATGGCACTTAAGTCGCCCTTGGTTTCAAACAATTTATTAGTGTAGAATAATCTTTTTGCTGAGTTAATTTCAGTAGACTTGGTTGCGCATTCTTCTGTAATTAGCCCAGTCGTGTGGACTATTGCATTTAATCGCTTTGATCTTTGTCGCATCACGATTTCGCATGAGTTTCTTTAATTCAGCAGTAATCCATAGTGAATTTTTTTCTCGAAAGCGTTTTGTGCGGATGGGAGCGTGTTTTTTGGCAATTTGCAAAAATTTTGATTTCAACTCAGACCACGTTTGGTCAGGGCTTGAAGTTGAATGTAAAAACTCCCAGTTTTCAGCATGGATGTCATTACGGAAGTTAGAAGGGTTGAAATTTCTGAATGTTTAGGAATTATGCCCCTTTGGGAAGTCAGTCGAAACTTTACGAATTGCACAGACTAGGTTGTGATCGCTAATACTAATATGCGCAACTCCGGAACAGACCACCCTTTCAGGTCGATTTGTAGATTCCTTCCGGCATAGGAGCTATAGAGTAAACCAGTGCGCCCCTACATCGACGATTACGGCTTAATTCAGCCACACCTAGACTACTGCAGTGTTGTATGGGACAACTGCGGCAAAACATTATCCAACAAATTACAAAAACTCCAAAATCGCGCAGTCCGTGTCCTTACGTGTTCCAGCTACGACAGCAACGCTGACCAGTTTTTACAACAGCTGAACTGGAATATACGAAAATACGGCATAAAATGAAAAAAGCTGGAATGGTTTATAAATCCTTAAATGGACTTGCACCAAATTATCTTTCTTCCAAATTTATTCAGCGAAATGATATTATTACACCTTATGACTTGCGCGATTCTGTAAACAAACTCGCTATTCCCTTACCACGTACTAATTATGGTAAGAATAGCTCTTCATATAGTGGCGCAATTCTCTGGAACAGACTACCCGTAAAGATCGGAAAAGCAAAATCTCTATCAAGCTTTCGCAAACTACTGAATGACACGCCATTCAAGGAAAACAGGCCTTTCTTTGACGAATCTTAGCACCTTGAGATAATGTATTTAAAACTTAGAAATGAGTGTATCTTAATGATGTAAATTTAGCTGTTATAATAACTCGTAAACTTATATAATTATAACCTTCAATGTAAATAGTTTTCTATTTTTATGCCTGGTGAATTTTTGCCTTGTATAAATAAAGATGATGATGATGAGGAGGAGGATGGTGATGATGATGATGATGATGAAGCATCCCAGATTTCAGGTTTAGAAAAGCACCATAGGACTGGGGGCTGGTCCTATTTACCTCTTTCTTTCGTCAAACCCGTTTTTACAGTAAAATCAGTTTCACCAAGCCGTCACCGCATCGCTCGGGCCGTTGCTACGAACAAGGCTAACAACGAGAAAAGAGAGCGATAGTCTCATTGGTGTTGGTTGCAAACAGAACATAAAGAGAACAAAGAAGAAATGCAAACTATTACTAATGTCCAAATTTGATCGGAGTACTACCACATGGTAGAAGTGCCGCGTGACACGAAGGAAGGAGCAAGTAAGATCTTTAAAGCTAATTACAAAGCAACTGGATGAATGATACTAATCAACGGGCGACTATACGGCAAACACGTCAAGCAGTATTTTGAAATTTTTTATTGTTTTTTGTACTGTTTTAGCCATGTTTAAATAAAACTTGTTTATATCTATGTTAAATTGAGCCGCATTGATGATATAAGACAGGACGAGTGTTAAACAAGAAAACAAGCGATGCGACAAACAGCATTTAGGTTATACCCCCATCTTGCACTATTTCAAACTGTCCCCTCTCCCTCAACGCTGCCAAACCGTCCTAAACCAAGAAGAGTCCTGAGTTTCACCAATATTCGGCACTGAGGAGTATCTTCAGTCACGTTTTACTTAGAAATCTATTTGGCCTTGTTCTTTTTCAACCCCGCGATGTAGTTTTCAAGTGTGGCCTGTGTTGAATCACTCATTACCAGTGATACAAAATCATTGATATCTTCATCTCGTCTAGCTAACAATCGTTTCACAAATTCCTGTCGCAGGTGTTTCTTGACTGCTGACCGTGCTATGTCTGTGGACAAAAGAATATCTGGTTGGAATTCAGCAATATGACGTTATCGTCTGCATTTTGCCTTATTAGCAAAGCAGAGCATACCCCCCTCCCTCCCAACCCCCCTGCGGGAACAAAGACATTTCGGCCATGTTGGTTTCACATACAGTAGATGTTACCGAGGACTTTATTTTTAAGTTCTACCACTATGGTGCTGGTAAGGGCCGGTCGGAAAATTGATCTGTTAATGGACGTTAAGGTCTAACCCCCG
>JAOBRG010385572.1:0-10888 GCA_027574985.1 Umimayanthus nakama | reverse complement strand
AGACTTCAAGTTAAGTGTGAGAACGTTCAACACAGTTTAGTATCAGCTTTCCCAGCTTTAAAAAATCATAAGCCCCCACACCCCCACCTCCCCTTCCCCCAAAAAAATATCACGGTACACGCCATTTTTTAAAAGAACAAATTTCATAAGAACACCTATGCTGTGATTGGCCCAAAAATTAAGAATAAGCTAAGAACAATCACCAGGCTGCAATTTTGATCAGAAAAAAGTTAAAAAAATAAATGGACCCTTAAACACAGATTGAGATGTACGTGAAAACAAAACTTATCCGAAATTGGCTTGGTCAACGGGCGCTGGAAGAGTGATTAAGCAAGCTCGTCAAGTTCGCGGACGTTGTGTTGACAGTTTCAAGTTTTTTCGCTAATTGAAACAATAGCAAACATAAATTTCTTAGTGCCATCTTTAAATACGTCACTGTGAATACATATAATGTTCCAGGCAACTAATTCACTGTTTAAAAATATCAGGAATAGGAACAACTTGAGGCTGAAATCGCCAAAAAATTAAGGACAGCCCAGGCTGAGCCGAAAGTTACTGGTTGTCAGGACTGTCAGAAAAAAAAGAACAGGTTTTTTACATAGCCCACTGGAGAGCAAGTTGGGGATTTGAAAGACATTTAAATATCGTAACTTGATTCACCACGTTCGTAAAAACGACTTCTTAACAACAATGAAAAGTCCCGAGGAGAGCCGCAATTCTAAACTTATTTGTTTATTCAGAATGGAACGTTTATACAAAACCCGGGGGGTACTCAACTGTGCGATTACAGATCAAAAACCGTGCGATTACAGACTCCAAACTTTGCAATTAATGCTCAGACCCATCTGCTGGGAACCAATCAAGTAGCAGGATTCATTTGTGATTTCAAAATGTATATAATTAATTTATTAACTGCAAGTGTAATGACAAATTGTCCAGTTAGTAGTTTATGATAAGTATTTCAAGATAATCAGTCGAAATGATTTATATTATTTAAGAAATGGCCGGGCTTCATTGAAAGTGAGTCCCTAGGCCAGTAATGTTTGAGTGCCAGTGAATATCTCTTGTCTGTAACCATTTTAAAATCATGGCTGATGGAAAGCTGTTTTAGACATCCAAATATTTGTAAAGATTTGCAGATGCTGTTATCAAAAAAGAACACTTATTTACTGAACTTCCTATTTTTGACAAGCATACCTGCTGAAATACTGGCAACGCAACTGAAAAATGCTTCAATCTAAAACAGGCTTTTTTCCATCTACAACATGACTAAATCTTCGCTTACCTTCTAGATATTGATGAATGCTTAGACGGTTTTCACAACTGTACTCAAGACGAGCTGTGTATCAACGGTGCCGGATCGTACATCTGTGCTCCTATGATCACCGGACAATTAGGAGACGCATTAGGTTTGTACTGGGGCATTTCTTTGTGAGAAACTGGTTGGCTTACAATGGTGTTTTGCAGTCACTGGGACTTAGTTAACATGGCAGCTTTGTACCGGGTTACAAGCCTGTCAGTGTTTTGGGAAGGGAGGAAGAAGAAAGATAAAACTGTTGCACATCATGTTCTCCTTCGATCAACAGAGGGTTAACGTGTTAAGTCTGTACCGGGATGTTGGCCTGCAAGGGTACTGGCGGTATACGGGATCGCACTTTTGTGACACTAAATGACGTTCAAGGTTGTTAAAGGCTGTCAGAGCAAACATATGTCGACTTAAGATTAATGGAATCTTAGTTTTAACTTACAAAAATGTTAAAACATTTGTAGTGAAAAATGAGGAGGGAGGGTGGAGGTATACAGGGTTGTGTTTCTATATACTTTAACAACAACAACAAGACTTTATTTATACCTTAGGTTCTAATACATAATAAATTGAAGGAAGAAAGATTTAGTTAACAAAAATGAAGGTAGGTGTCAACCACAACAACCTCGGGGTTAACCAAGCTGGGTGACATATAGCTGGGTTACTTTTAAAAGCTTTACAAAATGAAATGATCAGGATATCAACCTAACTGTATAAACATGACACACTAAACAGAGAAGAAAAAAAAAAGTACAGAAGAAATACAAAAATGAGAATATCATTAATTTAGTACGGAAAAAACAATAACAGCAAAAAAAATGTCACCAGAACTTGGCTAACGTGCTAAATTTGCACCGGTACAATAATTTGAGTTATTAAAGCTTTGCAAAACTTTTGGGTTATACTAACAACTATTTGTTCAGATATTGACAACAGATAAAGAACATAGCCGTGATCTTACTTCTCTCTCACTTCTATGCTTTCAGATCTGTACTCTTGCAAGCCTCCAACTATTGTTATGACTGGGCTCTCGCATGACGTCACAAAACCTTTAGAGATTCAGGTTCGCGATCATGTGATCGTTGAAACAGATGTGAAACTAAACTGCGATGCTAAAATCGAGACTTCGTTTCAATGGAAAGTGGTAGAGATTAGCTTTGCTCCATTTTCGCTCTCTAAAAAGGTCATCCTTGAGAAAAATGGGAGTGTCGAATTTAACATTCCATCGCGTTCGCTGTACGAAGGATATTTCATAGTTGACTTCGAAGTTACATTAAAAGCAGCTACGTATGCATCGTTCCACGAAGTGGGATTTATAAGGGCTTATGCTGCTCCTCTTGTTGCAGTAATCGATGGTGGTAGTTTCGTGACTCGTGGTAATGCTGGCCTAATAGCTGTAGACGCTTCTCATTCGTTTGATCCGGATGTCGGCGCTGGTAATCACCACGGCCTACAGTTTGATTGGTTGTGCAGGGCTGTCAATAGATCCTCTTCCGAAGAACAAGTAGATCACTCTATTAATGAGTGCTTTGGAAACGGGAATGCAGAGCTGACCTCAAAGAATCTGTCACTCAGGATCAACGCAACTCAATTGACGGCGGAAATGCTCTATATGATGAAAGTTACTGTCACTGAAACCTCAGGAACCCGACAAGCAAGCTTTGTGCAAACTCTCAAAGTTGTTAAAGGATCGCCACCTCATATCTCGATCAGGTAAAGCTACATAATGTAATTATATTTATATGTAGTTACCTTTAGAGGACCCCTCTGTAGACCACTTTTTTTTGTGATGTTGGCATCCTCAATAAAGATTAACTATTGTTATTACACAATGTGTTACCGCTGTTTCGTTGTTCGACACCCAGATATTTTTCGTTTGTTCAAAAGTTTCCTTTCGGCCGTAATCATGAAGCGTGTCAAATCGAGCATAAGGTTCCGGCGACTAGAGTGGCGCTTTTCTTTACAAAAACCTGTGGGTAAATCTGTGAATCCATATTATAAATACCTGTTTTCAGATTGCAGTATGTTATTTACTGTGTTTAATTAAAGGAACTTCAAATCCAAACTACTGAACGGAGAATTCTTTTTGTAAGGGCTGTAAAGAAAACATGCATACCTGCATTACAATGTACAAACTTTCTAGTACACGCGTACACTTGCAGGCACGTCTGCAGACACCCAAATGTTGGTAAAGCAGGCCATTGTATAGGCAAAGATGAGAATAATAGTAAAAATGCAATAGACGTGAAAACAAGTAGATAACGAAGTTTCCTTGTGGAATATCTTCATCACGGTTACCATAACAGTAGTAGAAGGCTAGAGCGGAGGTTGAGTACTGCAAGAACTTACTTAAATCAGCTGTTGGTCTAAGAGAAATGCGGCACTCATTAAACTCGGTGCTTGGAGCAAAGAAATAAGAAGGATTGGCGTTTCAGGTGCAGGATAACAAACGTATTCTATCAGAGCCGAAGGCGGTAGCCTCAAAGTTAAACAAATTCTTTGCAACGATTGGTAACAAAGTTACTAGTAAGTTGCCAATGTAGCGAGGGATGCGTGGAAAAAATACAAGCCTGATCCTAGAACAGACATCGATAATCTCTTGATTTATAGACGTCAGTTGATTCTAAGACTGTTCGTGAGATCTTACAATTACTGAGAGTGGCGAGTGGAGTACTGAACTTAACAAAATACCTGCAAGCATTGTAAGGGACGCTGAAATCTCAATAATCTATCTTGTCAACAAGTCAACCAAGGATGGATCTGTCCCGGCCTTGTGAAAGGTCGCAGGTGTTACCCCTTTGTACAAGGCCGATGATATGTTGCTGGTGGAAAACTATCGACCAAAAATCTGTGTTGCCGGTTCTGAGCAAAGTCATGGAGAGAGTGGTGCATACGCAGATGAGTACATATTTAGACCAGTCGGGTTTCTTGTATTCACATCAATACGGGTTTAGGCGTGGTCACAGCACTGCACAAGCTATTAAACAACTTGACTCTTAGAAGCTGTTGACGGAAGTAAAGTCACTGGTTGACTATTTGTTGACATCTCCAAAGCATTTGACTCTAAGGAAAAACTTGAACACATTGGACTGTCTAGAAGAGCCTTCAGGTGGTTTACATCTTATCTTACTGATAGACGACAAAGTGTGTAGATAAATGGGGAAACGTTGGAGACTCACCAAATTGCCCTAGGTGTTCCTCAAGGGAGTATCTTAGGACTCCTTTCTATTTAATATTTGTATTAAGAGCTTACCAAAAGCCGTGGAGAAGAGCCGGTTGATTATGTATGCAGACGACACCGTACTGATTTTTACTGCGTCGGAAACCCTTGAACCTCAAGACGCACTTGGTCGCGACTACAGTCTAATCTCGAAATGGTATATTGACAACAGATTAACTTTGAAAGTTAAGAAGAACAAGTTGATGCTAGCAGGAAGCAAAACAGTGTTGTCTAAATTTGAGAACTTTGAGCTCTTACCTGACGGCGGCCATATAAACCGCGTAGAGGCTTATAAATACCTTGGAGTAACGGTCGATGAAAAGTACAGTTGGAAATGTCACTTTAAAACTCTACTACGTAAACTAGACCATCGATTGTCGATATTTAACCGGATCAGTTCACACATGCTTGTCAGGAGAGCTCGCAAAGCGTATTTTAACAGTCTAGTACTCCCACATTGTGACTATGCAGACATTGTCTAAAGAGACCAACCTAGTTTGAAATTGGAAACGGAACAAGTGCAGGCATTCCAAAATCGTTTTGCAAGAAGATTGATGGAAGTAAGCAATCGTTTGCTGAAGCCACGGCTTCATTCAAATGGATCCCACTGGCTAGGTGGTGTTTTGGACATCGTTGTGTTGCTGTTCAAAATGCAATCAAAGGAGATATCCCTGAACACTTCGATCCTTTCAGATCTACTTTTAATTAGTCACATGGTTATAACACTAGAAACGGCTATTTACCGAGACTGCCGAAACCGAGAACGGAATGGGGCAGGTGGGCCACCTACTTTAGGGCTACAAACGATTGGGCTTCCATTCCAAGATAATTATAAAAAGCCAATGCCTAAATCAATTTTTAGAAGAGAATTGGATACGTTTTTAAATAATAGTTTTTTGAGTAGCCTAGTACTTTTAAAATTTATGCCTTTTAATCTATTTTTATTGTGTCAATGTTGCATCGTTGAAACCGTTTTTAGAGGACCTCCATGAAAATCATTTTTAGTGAAGGAAGCCCCCTCTTAAAAGATTTATTTTATTAGTATATACAAACTCGGTGACGTTGGCATTTTAAGCAATCTGATTGGTTCGCTATCTCTGACTAATGGACATTGTCTAACTCCCGGGAGGTGAATAATAAAACAATGCAATGCCCGGCGTAAACTCTCGTTTTGCCGAAGTGACCAGGAACGAGTCTTGCAAATGCAAGATATTACAACTACTAACGATACAAAGAAAGCTTACAAAATTAGGAATGAAAGTTTTCAGAGATAAACAACGTTTTAACACACAATTCAAACAATTTGCTCACGAGTCGAGTGTCTTTTGTCCCGAGCGCCAAGCTTCGCTGATGCTTCTTTCCTGGAACAACAGCTGCCCTTCCACGGCTCCATTTCAAAGTCCCGTCAAAGTTAAATCAAATTCCATTGAGCAAAATGTCCCCATGCAAGAAAATTTGATTGTTGCTTTCTGTTTTTAAAATGATTGTGATTTCCAACACTCCAACAGCAAGCACATGCCATATGGTATGATCTCCGGAGGAAGCTTCACAAACTGTTCTTTCAATTTCCCTTTCAAGAAAACTGCAACTGTATTCACAGAACTACTTTATTTATTTATAACTTAAACAACAGTTTTGTCCAATCAGCTTTAGCAGACCTTTTTTGAGGGTTGCCAATTTTTATGAAATCTTCAAAGCAAGTTTGCAGAGCCGCCATCTTTGTGCTAACTGTAAGTTTCTTGCATAAATTGAGCGTGGAAATGAGGCAGCGAGCTGTGCAGTGAGCGCATGCCCATCACTGTCGATACGTTGGGAGAACTTAAAAAGGATCAAGTTAACTAAAAATTCTTGCTTACTTTTCTTGAATGTGTTGTGTTGTCACCGAGTTTGTATATGCTAATACAATTATTCCCGAATAGTAGCTTTTAGAATATTGACCTCCATGCTTCACATGTCGGTGAATATTCTGCCCTTTTTCACCTCGATTTTCAGAGAATAATTGTTAATTATTACTACTACTACTATTATTATTATTATTATTATTGTTATTATTATTGCCTTAGTTATTGTTATTGTTATTCATATTGTTATTGTTCTTCTTCTTCTTCTTCTTCTTATTATTATTATTATTATTAATGTACTGCAAATATTTTGTTCTCTTTAGGTGTTTTTTGAACTGTGGTGGGACTGTAAACCCGTCATTGAAAGTGAGCCTGCAAACAGAATGTACTGATAACACTTGTGGCGTAGGTGAAACTCTCGAATACTCCTGGGAGCTATTAATAATCATTAGCACCGGTCTCAAAGGAAACTCAACATTAAAAACAGTGCCCAACTTCACAGAGTTAACTTCCACCGATACAAAATCTAAGAACCTTGTTATCAAAGCAAAAAGACTTGTGGCGAAGCAGAGATACCAACTTCGAGTAAACGCGTCTTTTCCAGGATCGAACGTTGTTGGAACAGCAATGTATAACTTTGAAGCCAGCGCCCCACCATCTGGTGGAAAATGCATGGTTTCACCGAACAGAGGTGAAACATTAAACACTGTTTTTCGGCTTTCATGTAATGGTTGGAATAAAACCAGCCAATCACTTACGTACAAGTTTAGCCATCATTTGTCTGAGGATGGGCCCACGGTGTTGTCATACAGCCCTACATCGTTCAGTGACGTTACACTCCCAGCAGGTTCTCCCAGTCACAACTATTCGTATGGAATCACTGCTGCTATTACCAACTCCGTTGGTGTTTCTTCGGAGTTTACAATTGGTGTACAGGTAAGGCATGCCACCAGCTGGATTGTAATTTAACTTTTAAAATAGGTAAATACTTCTTTCAGCAGAGCTTTGGAAACACTGGAACTAGCAAGCTTTGAACAAAAACTGGCTTAAAATGAATTCAATTTTATCATCTTTGGCATTTTTCATGTGTTTAGTGAGATTGTTTTGCTTGATTTCGAATTGCTAAAGTATTCTTATTTAGTTGCACCCTTACAGAGAAGGTGGTAGTAGATTATACGAAATCAGTTAAATTTTAGCTTTTGAAAACGATTATTAGAAAAAAGTATTTATAAACACAGGCAGCCCAAGCTTGGAGTTAATATTAAGCCCAACAGAAGGGTATGGATTTTTTTTGTTTTTAAAGAAATGGTTGAAGCATTTTTGAAAAAAAAATCGGAAAAAAATCCGAGTCCCCAATGAAGTTTGAAACGCATGACCTTCCGAACACGGGACGGATGCTCTACCTACTGAGCTACGAGGACTCCGAAGGGAGCTGGGCCATTAACTGGGTTTTGTAGGTGGCATAAGGACTTGATACCTATTTGGCACTCGTCGAACCAGCAGATGGCAGTTAACAGTCCTTATATTACATACAAAAACCCAGTAATGGCCCAGCTTCCTTCAGAGTCCTTGGTCTACTGGACCAAATACAAACTCTACGCTTGGGCTGCCTATGATATAAACATGGCAAATGAGCGAGTGCCTAGCATTGTTTAGAAAGAGTGTGCAAAATGACAAATCTAGCTAACGGCTAAAATAAGGGGTAATATTTTGAATAATACTCTTTCTAAGGTTTATTAAAACGATTTTAGGTAGTTTAAGCTATCTCCTGGATGATTCCGGTATCTTTTTGTTTAGTTTTTTATCCATGATGTTTTTTAATATTATTTCAATTCCTTTTGTCTTTTTTAACCTCGTCCTTTTTTTATTTACAGGTTTTTCCAAGCTCATACACTTCAGAACTTGGAAACAAGCTTTTAGCTGAGATAAACAGCATCCTACAAAGAGGAAAAGTTCACAAGGCAACTCAATTGACTGCTGCCTTGCTGAAATCTCTTGATAGTAGCAAAGTTAGCTCAGAGAAAAAACGAAAGGTTACTATTGTCAAATGTGGTTTGATAATTTTGTCTTTTAAGTAACTTTTTCTTTAACAAAATTGTTATTAGAAATGCTTAACACTGCATTTGATGATGTTTTTTACAACTGTGAATAACTGATAGCACAGGCTAAAACCCGACTTGTTAAAAGGAAATCCTAAGCGTAAGAACCAAGAGCAATACGTTTTTCAATATGCTTAAGTAACTAAAGAAAGACCTGGGTATTGGGAAGTGTTTCACAAATGTTCCTTTGATAAACTTGTGAAACTTAGCTGTTGTGATGATAATGTTTAAGAAAGGTTCTACTTTTTCCTTTTTTAACGATGCCATATGAAATTGATTTCAAATGGAATATACATCATCAAGGAATGCGTGTGTGTTTGGTGCTGCCAAAACTACAGCGACCACGATATATTTGGTTTTATATCATGCAAGGAAATATACTTGGTTGCATAAATCAAAGTTGTTGACACAATACTGTGAAGAGTGCTGCTAGAGTTAAAGAAGAACAGTAAAAACTTTTTTATATACAAAATAAAGCAGCATAAACGACACTATGCACCAATTCAATAGAAAGAGAAAAAAAGCTTCCAATTTCTATAACTTTTTTTAATAAACTTTACCGTTTATATTAGCTGACGAAAGCATTCATCTGACTCGCAGCTGTATGAGAGCCTAACGAACAAAAGTATCTTGAACGAACAACATTATTCAATGGTCAACTTAAAACTTCTGTTTGACAAACAGGTTAAGAAAGAAGTTCTCAAGTCATTGGTTTTGATTAAAGTAGAGAACCTCCAACGAGCCCAACAGGTGTTGCCTATGATAACCATGGCAACGCAGGGTGTCGAAGGTGATCATGAAATACAGGTAGGTGACAAGGTGCATAGCAAAGGATCGCAAAACGTAGCGTAAAGTCTCAGTGGAAACAGAAAGTAGTCGTAGTGAACTTAGGTTAAGTGGAAGCAACGATAAAATTAAATGTTCTTCCTGTTAGGTGAAGAAGTCTGTGTCGCTAAGGATCCTACTACTTATGTGTTATGTGTATCATATTTGTTGAACGGTACGCTTGAGTTTAGAAACATCATCGATTTTAACTCAAAAAGCTTCTTCTTGTTTCCAAATGAATACAAACAAAGTTTCTCTCTACCTACTGTCATAGTTTCCATTTATTCTACCTCAATTAATTGTCATTTTCTCAAGTTCCATTTTTCGTTTTTCAACATTTTTCTTATCCTCATTGCATAATTTATTGTTTTTACTTCAAGAGGCTCGATGTCAACTGGGACGCCAATCTTGTTTCTTCTCTCTTTTTGTGTTTACTTTTTTAAAATAGTGTTTTAATATCTGTGCGAAAACATTAAGATAAGTGAAATATGGACAGTAAATACCTCTTATTAGCGAGTGCGAGGTCCGTACCGTAAGTTACGGACCCGAGTTTTTTCATTCTGATGGCTCAAGCGCGAAGCGCGCGGGCCATGAGGAAAAAACAAGGGACCGTAACTTACGGTACGGATCGAGCAAACAAGGTTAAGAAGATGTTTATTATATGGCTTTTTTTCTTCTTTTTTGAAGTGGAACTGACTTCGTACCTCTACTACATTTTCCTTTTGGTCGATCTGTTTGAAACCGACACGTCGTGTCGGTTGGGTTTTAGATCAGCCAATCAGAATGGAAGTCTTTTCAGTTTGTCTTGTGGCTTAAAAATTAATCGAATTTGGCATAAGTTGTTTGATTTCTTTGAGAGATGTTTCAGCGTCTAATACCCAAAAGAGGACTTTTTTTTGGAGTGTAAGGTCTAGATTGGGGAACAAGAAGAATGTGCTCTAGATTGGGGAACAAGAAGAATGTGCACAGTCAGGGAGGACGAATTCATGCTATATGTGTGTGTGTGTGAAATTGCCGACTGAAAGTTACGAAAAGCGACTGTTATTACTCATAAAAGGAACTTTAAGGTTAGTAATTTTGCAAGTTCTTACGCTGATTCACATAAATTGTTTCTGAATCCGATATTTTGATTGACAGCAACTTTTCGTAGTGAAATAGTTTGTATCGATCGTTTCATTGTGGATATTTTTCTAAAGAACAATCAATTAATACCAGAAATATAGTTTAGTTTTGTAATGAAGTGGATTTGAGGTTAAAACTAAAAGGCTATTAGTTAATAAACTTTATTAGAAAATAGATTCAATAAAACGTGCGCTCTGAAAGGCTGAGGACCATTTTCTAAATCTAGATATAAAACATGAATGACGTCACGCCAAAGACGAAGTTTTGAAAAGTGCGAACGGTCATGAGTTTGCAAGCGAACAATCAGGGTCGAAACAACGGCATTTCAACTTTTATCAATGAAAAACAGTTTTGCCAAGGCTATAACTGGTTTATACTCGTGTTATCCAAGAAGAAGAAAGAGTAACGGGCAATTCTTGGCTCGTTTAGAACTCAAGTATCGAAAGATGGCTGCTGTTATCGAGGTCAGTTGTAG
>JAOBRG010385560.1:0-15839 GCA_027574985.1 Umimayanthus nakama | reverse complement strand
AATAAACAGATATGATAATGGTCGACGGTCCGAATTAGCAGGTAGGTTGAAGAGATGGCTACTTTTGTTAGCGTGACTACAATTTGGGACGACTGCTTTAAACAGTTAGGCCACGCTGTCTTCCTTAAAACTAGAAAGCAATAGATTGTCATTTCTGTCAGTAATGATTATATTATTTACAGTAGTATACATATCGGTACTTACAACAGGACCAGTTGGTCCCAACGGTCCAGCATCTCCTTGCGGTCCATTGATACCCTAAACCAAAAACGAATTGCGTCGGTATTATGGTCTACCTAAAGCGCACACCGGATTTACATTAATTAAGGCAGTAGAATAGCTTTTTTTAGCTAGTTGAACTAGTGCTCCATTCACACTACTAAAATTAAAACAGTTGAGGTGCTCAATCTGGCTTACAACCCGATAATTTATTGTTAAGGGCGTTGAAATTCTCATTTCAGAGCCCGTAAAAACCTTTGAACAGGTTACAGTAGCAACATTTTTAAGTCAAACATGTTCACTGTAATCACATTTAATGTTAGGTATGAACGCGGTATATAACCTTGTATCTGCATATTGTTTGAAAACGTGCACTTTTTGTATATACTTTTTTGTAAACGTGTGGACAATTTCTTTTTTAGCTACGACGTGCTGCTTGCCTTCGTTTGCGTTTTTTCCGTTTACCTAACGTGTTACGTTGGATTCCTTGACTGTCAGAATCTCATGACTTTTCAGTTAAATGTTCTTATTTTGTACATGTAAAACCCTCCGCCAAAATGATTTGCAAGTTGCCTTTGACTGAATCGAGTTAAAGTAAGTTTAAGAATAAAACATACTCTCGGAATTATAGTTATGGATAATTGTTGCATTGTTTTTACTTCTGACAACCATCTTGCTGTTGTCTGTGCAGAGCAATGCAAGCAATACTGAAAGTGAGAGCGCAAGAAGCGCCATTATCTGCTAACCAAAAACAGGTGAAGTTAATTATGAAATAGGTTATTAGGTCCTATGAGATACCATAATATCCTAAGAGATTTTAAGAGGCTCTATGGTTAATAAAGAATACCAATTGGATAACGAGTAGTACATACGACGCTTATGTGGTAACTAGGAATTCTACGAATGAAATGGGAGTTTTATGGGGTACAAACGAGTCCTATTGGTATAGGAAATTGTTTGGGGTTCCAAGGAATCTTACTGGGTCTTTTGGAGATGTTTGGATACCTAGGACCTATTGGATACTTAAGCATTCTATAGGAGTATAGGATACATAGGAGTCCTATTGGGCACCTACCCGTTCACCAACAGCTCCAGAACTGCCTTGTTCTCCTTGACGACCCTGACCCCCCTGGAAAGCATTAAATAGGACAGATATATTTTTACACTTATCAATTTTATTTTTTGCTTACCAAACTTCAAACTATAGAAAGCAATAACAGCTTTTGAGAAATTGTACGTTGTTTTTAAGCAATCTTAGTTTTTCACCTAGTTTATTGAGCAAGAATCTTGCGGTAGCGCTTTTTAAACAAGCTATCATAAGTTTGTTGTCGAGCTGCCAGTTTATTACAACAACCCCAAAACATATTGCAGTTGCTAAGCTAATGTTTTAGTGCATAACCACCTACAATTAGTTTTAAAAACATATAAGCCTTTTGAGATACTTTAACTACGTTAAAACAGGTTGTAATGGATGCTTTGTAGGATATCGTTACCTTAAGGTTACAAGCGTGCAACTCAACTAGCAACATCAACTACAGACTGGTAGTTAACTTAGCATCTACTGTCGCCTGACATTAATTCTAGCGCCATTAACCCTTAAACAGGCGGGCTATTTTGCAACACATGCACAGGCAAGGGGTGGGAGGTTCACTGAGGAAGGGGGGTTAACAACCTCCCCCCCCCTTACCAGTTTCAGGGCTAAATCTGGAGCACTCAGGCTGAAATTTATTCAACAATGTATATGAGACCTGAAAAATGTAAAAACGTTCTTACAAAAAAGAATGTGCAAACACGATTAGGAAAGCCTACTTCGTTAGAACAAAATGTATTTGCTGGACCATGCCAAAGTCAAGTTAGCTTGTCTAGTTTAGTTGCATCCGTTAAATGCTGTTAAAACAAGTTTTAAGTTTTGCCTTTCACAGCAAAGTTTTTGCGTTTCACAGCAAAGTTTTAAAGGTTATAATTAAACTCATAATAATGGAAAAAAATTTAGCATCCATCACACCAAGGATTAGTTAGTAAGGCATTTTAAAGCCAGCTATGTCCAAATGGACTTGTCAGTAATTCGCCATCCTGGAAATATCTAGCTACTTCATGCAGTATCCCAATTAAGTTAGAATTAAATTTGACATCTAAAACAACCTAACCTATGAGCATTTAACAACTTTTACTGAAAAAGCAGTCTTGCTCACGTTGCATTTTTATCCTCTCAAGTTTTAACAAACTAAATTCTGGAAACATTTAGGACTAAGAAAGGTAATCGAATCAAATTTGCTAGTGAATGGGAGTTCGAAAAAATGGTGTGCCTACATGATCTAATTCCTATTGTTGTTTAACAAGTTCTTTTTTCACAAGGAAAATTATGGTCATAATTTTAGTCTTTTTTTTCTTAACGGGGTTCGACCGAACTGTCCGAAGCACCCCTGGGTCCGCCCGAGGCAAAGCTTTTCAATTGGATTTCCTGCTTATTCAGGAAAATGAAATATTTTAAAATTGAAAACAACTGTTAAGTTTAGCATCAACTGATGTAGTAAACGTTTGAATTTGTGTCGGTCTCAATTTTCCATTTCGGCACAGTTAGATTTTGACTTTTATCTACGAGTGTTAAAATGTTAACATACCGGAGAACCAGTTTCTCCCATTTCTCCATCAACACCGCTAGGACCCTGAAAAGAAATAAAAGGATAAAATTAGTGTTAGTAATTTAAGTAATAGTAAGGACTATAATAATAAGATTAATAATAATAACATAATAACAATAATACTTTTAAAGACTTTGTAGATAGGTAGATAGAAGTTATACTTTTATACATGTAATTATAATAGTTTATAGATACAGGGCCCCTCTAGAGACCAGTCTTACACTGAATGGGCTACCCTGTATAAATAAAGTTTCATCATCATCAAAGTGAACAATACTATATCGTCTCAATCCACAAAAAATGATAAGTAATAATAAAACAACTGAGTGATAAACAAAATGAGATGTGCGCGAAACGCGAAATTAAATTGTTTTCACCGTTCATTACTACACAGTCACAAAATTTATATTACAAAATTGTTAAAACATATTCAATTTCCAAAAATGAAACATTAATAAGCAAAGTCGTTGTATCTCGTTTTAAGAATTATTGCTGTTAAAAAGTATTCTCCATTTTGTCTCAGCCACAGTTTTTTAAAGGTTGGTTGCTTCTATCAACAACAGCTATTTTCACGTTACTAATTGGTCAAAAATTCAGGAACTTAGGTTGTGATTGGTTTACTGAACCGCACAATAACAGGTGTCCAACACTCTCCGATAAACAATTTTGCTGCCCGATTAAGGAAGAATAGAAATGTAAAAATAAATCAGGTTGAAGAAAATTGTAACTTTTCTGACAAAAATAGAAAAGTGGTTATGATATAAGGCAAAAAATTGTAAGTTCAAATAAGATCCCAAAAATAGGGAAAAAAGTTCAAAATAGTGGAATAAACATGTAATAACTAAAAGTGTTAATCTGCGATTTTCTGTACAAAAAAGTGTGATTTTGTCTGCAAAGACTATCCAAAGTACAAACTGAGATAAAACTATGATTTATTTGTCGAGTTTTTTTTTAAGTAATGCATTGGAATATACGTAGACTAATGCCATGTATTTCACAAACCCTTTTTCCTGGTTCTCCATTTCTTCCTGCAGTTCCTTTGGGACCCTAATTAACAATGAAAGGTAAAACTAATAGTTATGATATAAAGTACACTCACATCAACGTTGAGGCTGAAAAAGTGATCCAAATTTAAGTACTTGTTAATTTAGACCACGCTAAGTCCAAGGTTAAGTAAGAAACTAGTAGTTTCGTTGAAAGCAAAACAAAGGGAGATAATATTGATTATCCGTAGGGGCGGTGCTGCAACAGAGTCAACTAGCTAACATTTCTTAAAACCTACTCTGTGTCTAGCCGTAACTTAAACACATAATCATGTACTGATTAAGCTAAACGGCTATAACAAAAAAAATTATTACCTCACATTTTGGCTCGGCAGCACTAGCAGAACTTAGTGTAAACTCTACTAAGTTTGCAAATAGTATCTTTCAAAAAACTAAAATCTAAATGAGCGTTGAGAGTGAAACCTCATAAATGTAAATACCTCTACCTCTATAATAAACGTTTTTTGTTTATAAGAAGAGTGTAATTAGCTGAGGAGCAATTAATGATACCAGATAGTTACAATGGCAAAGATAACGCACTTATTCTTTACAATCGTACACAATCAGAACGAAGTAGCAACGAAGGCAGCCGCCAGATAAAAATATTATGGATCAAGTACTTTACCCGTTCGCCAATGGGACCCTGATCGCCCGGATTGCCTGAGGGACCGTTAACGCCCTGTTCGTAGTAATCATTCGATGATTAGCATTTTGAAAAATACAAAGATACAGTGTTAGTCTGAAAAACAGAGCTTAATACGTTTCTAGATGCCCTAGCTAAATCAAGAAAAACAATATTTCGAGAATACCTGTCTTATTTCTACTTTTTGAGGCGTTTGTCTACAAACATGCCTATCTACTTTGAAAATCATAGCAAAATTCTAACAGTACAAAAAACGATCTAGTTGGTGTTTGCACTATTCCAACGTTAATGGCGTGTAATACTGTGCTACACTGAGCAGCCTATCGCGTCACAACTTGACACAGCACAGTAAAGCAGAACACAACAACTCACAACACAAAACCCAAGCACATTTTCGCCTTGACGAACATTGCTGTGTTATCCTTAATAAAATGTCTACTCACAGTTGCTCCTATTTTCCCATCCGAACCAGGTTCTCCGCGAGGTCCACCTGCTCCCTATATCCAATAAACAAAGGGTATTACATGTAGATAAGAGAATACGTTAGTGTCTATGATTTGACTACTTAGCCTTTACAGAATTTTTTGAAGGTTTACAAGTAAAGACGCCGACGTTCGTGGTATGTATTGAAACGTTTACTTGCCGTTTGTCCATTCGAACCAGGGAGACCGCTTGCTCCGGCTGGCCCTTGCTCACCCTACAAAGAACAAAACACAGTTTTAAGGGAGACATTAGCCATAGCTACTTGTATGTTTTGTCTGTATGTTATTCTTAATCTGTAAATAAAAGAATTCAAAAGGATATTTGGAACCACATAGATCCCCGACACGCTATGTGCGGTATTTATCTTGCTTAAGTTTGTTTTAAGAAACAAGATTAACTGCTAACGTCAACCGCACTGCTAGCGAGAAAAAGCCTTTGCGCAATAACTGTTATTGCTTCAACATGCTACAACCCCTAGCTTCACCTACTGGATTTTCATGTAGGGTGTGCTGAAAAATTAGGACATATGCTTTTTTTCTTTTGATGGCTCTTGGATAGGCCTCTTTCAAGATGAGCTCTTTCTCCAAATGGTCTTCTTGCCAAGAAGGACTTTTTTTAATACTTATCTTGCTATTTCTTGTTTTTTCGAACGTTGTTCATTTAACTTTGTATATATAGTTAGATTTCCAATAAAGTTGACAAAACAAAACAAGACAAAACTTTGGCAAAGTAAAGAGGTGAGCCTCTTTTAAAGATGATTTAAACTGACGATATTAAAACAACAAGCAAGACTGTTTCAGATATCTTTAAAAAAGCCCGTGGATTGGCTTTTCGAGATTACTTTTGCGAACTCAAGAGGGGGGTTTCTTTTTGAGATGGGCTTCTTTCGAGATTGAGCTCCCCTTGGTTGATTTTCAAGATTGTTTGCTAGTTTCTACGTGTGAAAACTTGTAGATTGACTAGTTATAACCTTCATATAATTTCAACGTCTTGCACCGTGCAGCCTTACTAACGTTGGTTCTTTATTAGCTTTAGTCAGTCTTAACTTAAGTGTTCATATACTTTCATTAGGTTGCATTATGTGTCACCTGACTGGCAGCTAGTATTTGTTGAAGTTAATTATCATAAAGCTACAAAATGTGATTATTCACGTGTGCAAGCGACTACAATTCAACAATATTCCAAAGTTACCTTCGGTCCGGAGGGGCCAGCAGATCCGCGTTCACCGGCTTTACCGACAGGACCCTGTGTAGAGGGGACAATTTTTTAATACTTGAATAACACGAGATAAACATGACAGAATGAAAAAAAGAAAAGGTGCAACTTCTATTGGTTTCCACTCCCAGAACCTCGCCCTTTGAAATTTCCAAGCGCCACATTTTAACTGAGACAACAACAACAACAACAACAACAACAATTTTACTTGGCACTCCTTGCATTTACATTTGGAAAATAACTGTCAGATTAAGGTAAACATCTTTGATGGGTACCAGTCATTCAGAAATAGCAGAGCTAATCTAGCTGAATGGTTAGGCCAAGCATTGATTTATTGGAAATATCAGGTTCAATTCAGAATACCTCAGAACGTTGATAACTTGAGAAGTTTTTAGAAGTAAAAACAAAAACAGCATTCAAAGAACAAAGTAACAAACAAAACAAACAAGCAAAAGACAGAGACAAACAGACAGACACAATTGCAAGGGTAAAAGCTAAATGAGGAAATATTTTAAAGACTAGGTACTAGTTCGAGTATTAATTAACTAATTACTTGAGGTTACGGCCGGACTGCATGAAAAACACAACCGATGCAAAGACTGACGGAGATGCAACAGCAATTACATTTCATTTTTTATGCTTATAGAAAAAAAATCACCGAGAAAGTCTTTTTCTTTGTTCTTTAACTCTTTATTCAAGAACCACTTCTTCTTGTATTCAATCTCCAGCACTAATAATATATCAAATCAGCGTCAAAGTTGCATAACACGTCTTTTTAGTTTGTTCAATTGTTAAAATTTGTTATATTTCAGTGGACAAATGAACGTTTTAAAAAGCCATTTTTGAGACTTGTGTCAACCCCGAAATAGCAGGTCTGGCACTTTTAAGCCCAAATGTTCTCGCTTTTAATGCAGATGTCCGTTGTGTTTCTTGTTAAATATAAATAAATAAGTGAAAACTTAAATTATTCCTGAAGGACGCAAATTGCGCTCTATTACCCAGACCACTGGCAGCAAGAAATCTGTTACGAGTTAGGCAACCCGTTCAACTTACACGCGCTCCCTTGGATCCTGCGAAACCCATTGGTCCAGATTTACCTCGAGGGCCCTGAAATCATGAAAATAAGGAAAAAATATCTTCATGTAACTGTCTCTCTTATGAGAAATACACTACAGTACGTCTGTAATTTTGTAACATTTCTATTAGTTAATGTTGTAATATGCAATACACGGCGCTTCTGAAAAGCAATTTTAACTGAACGCAAATGCACCGTGTTTAAATGATTCATCATCATCTTCATCATCGCCTCCCTCTCTCTCTCTCTCTCTCTCTCTCACACACACACACACACACACACACTTTCTCTCTCTCTCTCTCTGTTTCTGACTCTCTCGCCCTGTCTCAGGAGGTTGTATTTCCTCGTGCCGTTGTTGCATTTTTGGCTAAGACTTCCATTCGGTCAAAATAACTTCCCTTTGCCCAGAAACCCACGAATCTACATAAATTGTCGTGAAACAAGTAAGGGTTTGTATCAATCGCCCGTCCTGAGAGGAAAGCCGGGGAAGGTGTAGGAAAATACCACCTTATAGAGAGGGTTATTCGCCCCGGTATACAGTAGATCCAAACTCACTAATTGGGCTATTGTGAATAATGGTCGAATGAAAAACAAATGGAAAGTAAAATTATTCAAACACTGACAGCAAGTTCCCCAGCTGGTTCGGTCGAAAAAGGAGATCTTTCTGTTATTCCGTGTGGATACATTTTATGGGCTATCACTCAGAAGGAATGACTTAGGATATCATGCTACATTTCGGCATACCACATTGAGTCACTTTATATTTATGCAAGTACTTAGTGGTTATCCCATTCACTCACAAGTTTTGATTGCCGCTGATAAACCTCTTCTAAGATGAGTAATTAACAATTACCCACGACCAGCTCCCACACTGGCCTTGACTTAGAACAATTGGTAGAGCAACGATTGTCTGTTCTGGAAGTCGTGAGCTTGAATCCAACTGCAATAACTTTTTTATGCTTTCTGCTAACGGTACATTTCATCTTTCGAGTGACTACTAACTTGAGATAATTGAACAACACTTTCACTTTTTACATTAAACCACTAAATCTGAAGATAAAATAAGCGTTATTTTTTTAACTAAACAACTGTAGTGTTTAAACTTTAAAGCTCGGATCTTCATGCTTTAGTATTATGTAACTACACATACCGTCGTTCCCTGTTCGCCGGGAGCACCATCCTCGCCAGCCGCTCCCTATTAAGAGAAACGGCAAAAAATAACACGTGTTAGCACGCATGACCAAGGGAACGTGAACTTGAACTCGGTAAGTTTATCCACGTGATTCTTAAGTGATCTTGCGACCATACAATTCCTATTGAGAAGCTTGTGCGTCTTCTTAAGTCTCCCGGTAGAAATCCGAGCAGGCTAGAGAAGCAGCATGCGATGACACCAATGGTATGGTAAGCGAAGCTACTTTCCTACTTTTTCTCTTTGGAATTAGTGTTACAGTTTGTAGAACACTACTAGTGAAGCCAAGACTTTCCTAGTGTTCCTTTGTTACAGGATAATCATATAATTGGATTAATTGGATTAATTACTACTAGAGTCCACGTCAGGCTTAGAAATTGCAGATTCATTTCCATCTGAAATTTTTTCAAATTTAAACATCAAAATCTAAACTTTAAAATTCAAACATTTTTACAATGTGTAACATTAAAAGGTCCTTTTCGCCCAAACTGCTGATTAGTTTTCTTCTTGGGCCTTTTTGTTCTAGAAAAGTTTGATGAACAGTAAACGCAAACTGGATATGTCAAAAGCATATTGCAACATAATAAACTTGTGTCCTTAGTATTTTGGAAAGAAACTAACAAAATATATCGCTCGCTTTTAGTTTCACGGTTCGTGCACTTACTGAAGGTCAAAACTCCGTGTCATTTCAGGAATTCGTCAAGATATTTAACAGGATATTTAACAACAACAACTTTTAATTTTGTGAAAGTGAAAGAATTCTGCATGTGATATATGCGTGCAATCGGTCCAGAATCCCCAAGAACAAGTGTACTGAATCTATAACTAATAAATAATCTATCAAAAATGAGCGAAAAACAACAGATTTCCGGATGATGGTTTTGCTTCAGTGCCAGGAGTTTCCAACAACTATAGCAAAAATTCACTCTTTTCAGGAATTTTCAACAAGAATCACAATTTCCAGGAACTTGTAATTTTTTCCAAACCCACTTGTTATACTCACAGGACTGCCATTTTCGCCGGGTTTTCCACCGCCTCCTATTTTTCCACGGTTTCCCTGTGTTCAAAAAATCAAGTCCGTGTTAAAAATACAAATAAGTACAATTTTTCCCTGGATCAGCCAATCACTTATAAAGCCCTCGTTTTCTCATAAACTCGCTAACCCTTAACAATTGTTAAACAACCATTCTATAGTGGAGTTGCTGTCAGTTCCTATAATGCGTTTCGTTGTGAAGTGCATATACTCCGTCTATATACTAATATAGGATTGTCCGTTCCCAGCCTGTGGCTGAACATTCAAATTGTTCTCTAAAATTTTCGGTCGTATGTTTATTTTTTTCTTCTGAGAACGTAAGGTTTCGTTTCGTTTTTTTAGTGGTTTAGGTTTATTATCGTTAACCAGAAAGTGTCGAAAGAAGAAAGGAACAGAACAAACAAATCTATGGGCGGCTTTTTTTCCTTTCGACTTTCTATTTCGAAAAAAATTGTTGAATGCCCCAACCGGGACATGAACCTACGTTTCCTGGTCTCTAGTCAGTGTGTGATAGCTACTTCACCACTGGAACTCACCATACTGGCGCTATATGATCATAGAGGTATAGAAATATCGCGAACAATCCTGGGACCCAATTTCTCTTCATTACAGTACGCATTTTTGCCTAGAAAATTTATTCAAATTTTTGTGTTGAAAGAAGAAAAACAAAAATGGATATCAGTATATGTGTGTCTTTTTTCCTTTCGACGTACTCTTCCATAAAATTGGTTGAATGCCCAAACCGGGAATCGAACCCACGTCCCATTAAGTTTTTTTTTAAAAATTTAGTAAAACCGCGAAGGAAATTTTGTACGAAACATTCATATTGTAAATCACTAACCGATACAACTCTGTCATGGAAACTGTAAGGAAGAAGTATTTACAAAAGCGTGTGAAAAAAACAAATTACAACAAACTTTCTAGTTTAATTAGATCAAAATGCATTAGAACTTACCGTGTCTCCAACAGGCCCAACCGCTCCCGTGTTGCCTTGCGCTCCCTTAGAAGAAAATTACGAAATCCGCAGCTTGGTTTTAGTTAAACGTACAATCTGTGTTGCATGGTTTTTGTGTTTTTTCAGTTCATCAATTATGAGAAACATTAGTTTAGTTCAAAAGAAGGACAACAAAAATTAATGGAACACTAAGTTTTCGAATAATTTCAGTTTGCTTTCTAACACTGAAAAAAATTAAGTAATGATCTGAGTAAAAACAAGGTAGGCCAACAGCAAGAAATGCCAAAAAAAACCCCTGCTTATTGCTATATTGTTTCAACCGTTCATCTAATTCGCTAAAACATGAAAATCTAACTTAACTTCACCAGCTTGTACGTTTATCTAACTTAAGTTCACTAGTTCGTTCTTTTAAGTTAAAACTCTTCTGCGATTTGATGAAACAAAATTCTTTGAGAGGAACACAAAAATTTCGAAGCCTTTAACTCTTGATTAATGTTTTGAGATTTCAGGATTGGGTGAAATTCTTGAAGCACGAAAGAAATGTCGCTTTGGAATAAAATTTCATTGCTGTACATAGGTTGCTGTTTTCCCAGTATGAAATCTAAACAGTCTAATACGTGAAAAGCGAAGTGCCGCAGAACACTACAAGGATGCCAACTTTCTTAACAGATTTTCAACTAACGTAGAACACTTACACTCGCCAGGACAAGAAAAATTGATATTGATGATGTTGATTCTCGACAACTCGTTGCAAAACTAGAAAGTTCTCGGCTTATATAAAAAATATGTTAAAAGTTTTGTTACTTGTTGCTTGTACCGTGGGGCCGTTAAAGACTCAATGTAAAAGTTAAGCTCAAGATTAACAAGTTCTTTGCTATTTTCTGAGATAATTAATCTGAATCGTTACTGCTCTACAATTTTTATACAATCACAATTGACGTTAAAAAATTTTAAAGCAGATAACACCAAAACTATTTTAGTTACATACCGCCTCTCCCTTGTTTCCTTGTTGTCCACGTCTTCCAGTATCTCCTGTATTTCCCTAACAAAGATGACTCATTAACAATCTTTTCTAAAACATAAAATGTTCCTCTGTGTCAGAAAACTTGTAATTTTTTTCTACCTTTGTTAGTTTTAATCCTTAATCTACAAGACAAAATCTGGAAACAAAACGAATTGATGTTATAAACAATTCGTTGTAAGTGTATATAAAAAGACAATAAGAAGAAAAAGAAGAAAGGTTATAATAATAATAATAAGAAATAAAAATAATAGTAATAATAATAATAATAATGATGATAATAATAATAATAATAATAATAATAAAAAATAATAATAATAATAATAACAATAATAATAATAAATGTAATAATAACAATAATAACATGGATAGAAAGATAAGGAAACGGATGACAATCTATGTAATGCTCCATTCTCGGTCAGATGTGAAGAAATAGTTCCTCTCACGACGATGCGTTGGTCGTGGGTTGATCGGAGTTTAGCACTGCACGCGTGCAGAAGGGATAGGCTTGTCAAATTATGTCCAAAAATGAGGAATCACTACATGTGGCAGTGAGAAATGAGAGTTACCCAAGTTCAGAGAAAGATGAGGCTGCTAAGCATTTCAAAGAAGGAAGGCGAAGGAATAACTATGGCCAGATTTAACGTCAAACCGAAGGTGTCTGGGAATGAGGGATGATGACAAGAGACTAAAAGGAGACAGAGCGGTTGATTACAGTAGCCCGAGATCAGACCTTGTTAGTGTCTGGAAATAAGGCATCATGGGACTGGATGATGACAAGAGACTTGAAGGAGACAGAGCGGTTGATTACAGTAGCCCAAGATCAGACCTTGTTTACAGTTGTGATCAAAGCAAAAATCGAGAATGTGCAGTGTGAAAGACGAGACGGTGGAGCAATTGCTGCGTGTATGCAGCAAGGCAGCACAAATTAATAAACATATAGAAAGCAATTTAGTTGATTTTAAGAATGAGCAAGCCATAAAAAGAAAAGATAACAAAGAAAACAAAAGACAACAACAATAACGAGGAGAACCACACGGACAGCAACAGACAATGAAGTAGTAAACGACAACCAATCATACAGTGATAAAAGTGAAAGAATTTGAGACGAAAGATGAATCAGAAAGCGAGAACGTAAAATGGAAAAGAAGGACGAATAAGAGGTGTAGTAGGGGTTCAAGGAAAGGCCATTCCAAAAATGAAAGAGAGAAAGGTCAAGAGGAAGAAGATAGTTCAACGAACGAGAAAGAGAAGTGGGGGCAAGAACACAAGCTCAAACAAGAAAACACAAGGGAAAGAACATAAGAAAATAAGTACAAGTAAAAAAGGAGAACAAGAAAAAAAAAAGTAAGAAAGAGAACACGCATCTGCAAGAGGTAGTTAAAGGAGCTCCGGTACCTTGGCACCATTAGCGCCGGCGTTTCCAGTGAGACCTTGATGTCCTTGCGCACCCTTCAAAACCAAAACAGCTTTATTCAATGAACTAACTTCATATCTTTACTGAATCCTTCTTTATTTCTATCTCCTCTCTAGCAATACAATCCCAATACTTTCAATTCTGAAGCAAATTAAAACTCTACATGAATCTATCAAAAGAAAACTTAATACACTGTAAGCCGTGTTTCACTCTACGACCATTTCTTCTATGGATGGTACCATATGATGTCTTGTTTAACGAGAGATCAAAACTTCCTCGTTTTCCACATGAGATAAAAAGACAACTTACACGGTCTCCAATTGGTCCTGGAAGCCCTGCTTGTCCGGTAGCACCAACATTCCCCTGGAAGGAAGAGTTGGGGAGTGGGGCTTAAAGTTAAATTTGGATTATAATAGTTCAGTCGTTTACTGGTCCAATGCACACCAACTTAATTAACCCTAGAAAGCATAAGGGGGCGGGGGGAGAGGGGTCAGTCTGACACCCCGTCAATTTTTTTGGCTGAAAATTTTTGTTCTTTGGCCGATTTGCCACAGTCCTTGCTACTCATCGAGAGATCGATACTAATCACTTAATGCCGTCACGAAAACACATTTTACGCAGCAATTCAGAAACCCAACCGTCACGATGTCCTCCTTAAATTTATACTCTAAAAAACCCTCGTTCCCAGGCTCTTTCCTCTCCCGAGAGAAAAACCCTGGTTGGTTGGATTAGTGCCACCCAGGTTCTAGTTGTTAATAATATACTTATAAATCGACTATGGACGTTTGTTTTGACATAACCATAATATTTCCCTCGATACATTAGGTAAAAAAAGAACAAGAATCAATCTTAAGCACATGCATCTTCCACATTTAGTTTATTTGCTAGCACTCAGATTGTGGGTGGCACGCGACCAGAACCAACCATTTTAACTTTTTACCTTTATACAATTTGTACATAAACAAATAAATAAATACGTACACAAATACATACATACGCACAACACAAAAATTTGAAGATAAAAGAAAAAAACTTTCCAAAATTCTAGAACTTAAACTTTGCTTATGATCATTGAAACTTTAGCGGCATAAAATTGTATGAGTGCGTGACCTTTGTATTCTGTGGAAAAGGATCTCGAGCTACAAACCCTTCGGCCTCTTGGTCCCGGCGCCCCTTGCGGGCCTTGCTGTCCATTGCGTCCCTGCGTTATGTACAATAATAAGGTTTAGAAATACAGACAAAAACAATATTTAACTATTTTGAAACAAGTTAACAAAGGTAGTTTATGTAGTATTTGCATGTAGTTCAACTACAATCTAGCGTTCCGCAAGTAGTTTTAGAAATGCGTACTAGTCAGCCACAGTTTTACTAGCGTTTGGACTAGCGTGCGAACCCTGCTTCTGTTTCTGATTTTGAAAGAAAACAGTTTAAGCGGGGAAGATAAACCTTCGTATAACCCACTCACTTAACACGTACGGCATGATTTGGACCATTCGAAGGGGTCACTAAGTCATTAGTTTTATCCTAATTCACTAGTTGAACCTTGATAATGTCTGAAAACTGAAAAGGTGGGAATGATATTAATTTTAGAGATGTTGCTCAAGAAACCGGAAAAGCGATAATTTGTATAAACGTCCTTCTCTGGGAGAAACTGGGAGCCACCAGAAACGAGTTCTTAAATTGACTTGCTTAGTTCATGACAAGAACCTCTAGCAATGAGTACTATACGTTGTTGGTCAAAATGTATGAGGTTTTGCAAGGCGCGCAACAACAGATCTATTGATGAGTAAGTTGCAATTCAATACACATAGCTTCATGATCAATTTAGAGTTGTACAAGGTATTTAACTTTTATCCCAGGAACAGGTGTTGGATGCGAGCCTTTAGATAGCAGAAGAGGTACGAAGCACCGAGTCGGCTATCATAAGCTCATATCCAACAAGCATAAGTGGAATAATTGTTTTATTAATTACCAAGTACTAAATAATAATATTTTGAGTTTTACTTTCTGTCGACTCGACTTCCCGGCGATTTTGGGGGAAAAGTTTCTATGATGAAGTTGCCATTTCTGGACAAGTTACAGGATATCAGAGATACACCTTGAGTAGAGAACCAATCACCAGATATTCAATATCCAATGTTTGGTGTTCAATAAACCTTATTATAATTTTGTTATTATAATTTACTCCTTTAAAATGATATGCCGATCATAACTAACCCAATCAGTTTTGAGATAAATTAATTTAAGTTTTTTTGAAATGCATAACACACCTGTATGAATTTTCAAAACTAGCCAACGAATTAGGCTATTAAAGAACCATAAGAAAACTTTACATGTAAATAAAAATAAAAACGAAGTAAAAAGACTTAAAAAGCCAAAAACTTAAGCATTGTGGTTAAGATTTCGTAAATAATAAGAATCCAATTCAACTTCCAACCCACAAAATTGGACGAAGTTCCTTCAAACTGTCAATCAACCTACCAGTTTGCCCTTTGCTCCAGTCTCTCCTCTCTCTCCAGTCTTTCCCGTGTCACCCTGATGAAGAAGATAGGATACCGTTAACCTTAGCAAATAGGTCCCGGGGTATAAATCCATTAAAAGAGCCTGATAATTGAATTAATATAAGCTTTGAATGAATCGGGTTAATGTTTCTGAGGGGAGAGGGGAGGGTTTAGATTCTGGAGAAGCTTTTGCAAAGACGAAGTACTACGGCGTTTAAGAGCAAATTCTATCTATCTATGTTTCGACCTCGGTAAAGATAGATTAAACAATGGAGCGCCAGATCTCTTTGTTTAACATGAGGTTGGGAATGTCGACTACTGACTGTTGTATGTCCTTCGCTATCGTGTCCATGTAGTTAATGGGTCTCCTTCCTCTGTTTGTACACGGAAGCCTCCAAGAAAT
>JAOBRG010385538.1:0-10889 GCA_027574985.1 Umimayanthus nakama | reverse complement strand
AACTAGCAAACCAAAAGCTACTTCCATGCAAAAGCCTGACCTTTTATGTGCAACCGTTTCGAAAATTTATGGGGGGGGTCCAAATGACCCTCCCCCCTCCTTGGGCTAACTTGTAACAGTAAATAGCTTGGACTTCCGAGGGTTAATATCTAAATTACTGTTTTGTTGGGAAGTATACATTTTTGAATATCCAATAAATCTTTAGGATAAGCACAAAATTCATTTTTGCCCACTGTCTTCACAATAACTATTTTGTTTTTAGCCAACAGGAAAATGCCTCAAAAACAAGTGTGATAACAATGGAATCATCAACAAGGGTACGATGCCTCTTCACAATTTAGTATGTTTTGTTGTCGTAAAAACGTCGCGTTGTTGCATATTTTCAACATTGCACTTCTCCAAGCAAAGAACGTTAAGCAACTATCTTAGTTCCAGTGTTTTTCTAACTGAACCCTCAGTATAACAGAAGCCGGTGATTTGAAAAAAGATGTTAGATTTTAGTATACTTTGATTAATTTGCAACAGTTGAAGTTTTGTAGATGCTTTCTTTCTATAAAAAGGTCTGCAAAATCGGTGATTTTTTCGTACCTATAATTAAGGTAATTTTTAAACTTTAGTTAGTACTTCCTTTTGAAGTTCAAAAGGGGCAAGGTTTCATTCGTTAGCGCAGATGGTTTAGATCTCTAAGTGCCAGCCAGGGCGCTCACGGCTGGTTAAGACCCCGTCCACACGAATCCGAATCCGGGTAACTAAAACCCCTAAAAATATTTGCTTCCACGCGAATCCACAAAGATGTGGTTTCAAAAAAAAATTGGGGGTTTCGGTGAGCAGATACACTGGTTTCGTGTGGACGGAAGGACGAATCGCATAACAATATATGCGGTTTAAAAAATATCCAAATTCGTGCAGAAGGGGCCTAAATCCCCTGTTTATTCTAGGGTTGAATTTAGGGCAACCTTCTTTCGCCACATCATCTGATGCTGTTTGGTACAGTTTCGTGAAGTGACATCCAGGGGGGCTTAAATTAAACAAGACACTTCCCAAAAAGAGTGGGAAGTGATCCCGGTGATTAGACTTGTAGTTAGTGGTCATTCATGGACTGTATAGTGCCAGAGGCGCCGTTGGATACTTTTAATTCAATCTCGTCACCTGTGCTTCTTCTGTACTTTGACTAGCATGTTGCTGCTTATATAGTAAGCGTTTCTTTTATTTAAACGTATCAAGCAATGGATTGCGAAATGGTCGTTCTGCTTTTCGTGTTTCTATTCATACGGCTTCCGGTCCATTGTTAGTAATTTCAATAGATTTGCGACACCTTTTTCAGTGGAGCGGGAGATTTAAATTATTCGAAAGTGGTGTCAAAACGACAATTTATGTCCTCTGGTTGATATTTTGGGCATTTGTGGTCACACTTCTCGCGACAAAACACCAACAGACGGTACGAGAATCACCTTTTTGTTGCAAGAGATCATCGTGAATATTCAAATAGTGACAGCAAACGGTTCTTAGGACTTGACGCCTGAACAAAAGGCACTTTATAGCCCTATTGTTTGTGCTCACTAACCAAAAACGCAACCATTCTATTGTCCATTGCTTGATACGATTAGGCAGGTTTTGATTTGTTTTGATTTGATTATAGCTCAATCCAATATATTTTGCTCAGGTCGTTTCTCCACCAGTTGCTGAGCTGCTGAGGGAGAGACCGAGCTCAGCCAGTGCTCGTTTCACGCAGGAAGAAGTCTCCAGTATTTTGGAAACAACAGAAGTACTCGCCGAAAGTAGTGGTAAAAAGATCGAAGGCGCCACAGGACTGGAATGTAGACGGATTCCCGAAATCGTCATAACACCAGCCGAGACAAAGGTAACAACTTATTACTGAGTATGGTTTCATCTTCAAAAAGTTTCGATAAAATTTGTTTCAACTAACCCAACTTAAGGATCCTAAGATTATGGGAAACATACTAAGGCATTCCTCTGTTGCAGCACCTGTCATGAGAATTTTAGACTCCTTGCTCAGTTTCAAAACTCAGTCTATGTGAGTTTGCAACACAAGTACCTTTGCACGCAAGCTCATATCGGATAAACAGTTCATTGTTGATATCCTTTTCCGAAGCTAATGCCAGTCCTGGGCCCAGTTGTACGAAGAGTGGATAAATTTATCCAGCGGATAAATCGCTATCCACTGTATAAAATTGACGCGTTCTTGATTTTTATTCGACTACTCGCCAATTTTTTCCTCTGGATAAGAATTTATCCGCTGGATAGAGTTATCCACTTTTCGTACAACTGGGCCCTTGATCAACAGTCCTCGTCCGAAGGAAAACAAAGAAAAAGAGAAGCAGCTAATTTTTTGTATATCATTTGTTGTTAACAGCGGAGAAACCAAATGGAATTCCAATTCAAATCAGAGAGCTTTTTGATATACAGTGTACCAGAAAACATATTGATCAATTCAGTCTTGCTTCCAAAATTAGATGCATGTACGTAAAACCATGTTTTAGGCCATGTGGAACAACATTTCGTACAAATCTCTTGTTTCCTATTTTCATTTTATACTGAAACAACGTCAAACTTGCAAACCAATAAGGCAACAGAGGAATCGTATGGGTTGTGTTACTACTTGCTCAAAGTTGACTGACTAACATAACGCAAAGTATATGGTAGTGCGTTGCAATATACAATCACACAAAGATCCCATTGCGATGGACTGGTTTTTTAACATGGTTCTACGCCTGAGCGCGGTAGTAAATCAACGCGGAGGAATATTTTAGTAAAAATGCTGCCGACCTCTCAAACGCGTTCTATAAATCTTTGTCTTCGTTAATATGTCTGAGACTGTTGTTTTCTTGTCTACTTCCACTTTGTTAGTGTAAGAGTTAGTGTACAACTCAGAAATATTCCAAGTGTTGATGGAACCTTCATCCTCTTTGGAAGAGTTATGTGTTCGAGTATGTTTGAAACGTGGCAATCCAAAGTTCCCAACCAAGTGGACTATGGACGTTTGAATATATATTTGCAAAATGCTTAGTCCTGAAAAGTTAAAACAAACACTACTTTCATTATTGTAGATTTTTAAAAATACTCTCTTGAAATATTACCTTGTTTTTTTCCATATATTGTTGAAAAGGATAATGAAGACAGCCCATTAGAACCACTTGATGAGGGTATGAAAGACTTCGATACCTCCAAAATTGAGCTAGTTGATCACACTGCAAAGACTGAAGAAAACTCTGAAAACAACAAATCTGAACCCTTGGTTGATAGTGTAAAGCCTGAGCCAGAGCTCAATACTTCTGAATTGGAGGTAGTTGATCACACTTATACTGTGGAGACTAAAAGGGACTCTGAAGATGACAAATCTGAACGCGTAGTTTACAGTGTAAAACCTGAGCAAGAGATTGATATCACCCATTCAGAGATGGCTGAACCCACGGCGGGACCTGAAAAAGAGTCTGAAGATGACAAATGTGAACAAATTGTTGACAGCACACAACTTAAACAAGATCTTGATACCGCCCATTGTGAGATGGCTGAACCCACGGCGAGGCCTGGAAAAGAGTCTGAGGACGACCAATCTGAATCGGAAAGCGTAAAACTCAAGGAAAACCTTGATATTGCCCCCCAATTGGAGATGGTTGATCACACTGTAGGGATTAAAGAAGACTCTAAAGACGACCGATCTAAGCCAACAGCTTTTACTTCAAAGCTTGAGCAAGAGCTTGACACCTCCAGATTAGATATGCTCAACCACACTGTAAATAATAAAAAAGACTCTAAGGAACCGGTTGTAGAGAGTGAAAAGCTTGAGCAAGACCTGGTTGATCACACTATTAATGTGGGTAATCAAAGGGAATCTGAAGACGACAAATCTGAATTCGTGGTTGACAATGTAAAGCTTGAGCAGAACCCTGATACCTGCAAACTAGAAATGGTTAATCAAACTGTGAAAGTGACAAGGGATGCTGAAAAGCATCAATTGGAACCATCTGATGAGTGTGTAAAGCATACGCAAGACTTTAATACCGCCCATTTAGAGATAGCTGATCACTTGGCGAAGAATAGAGAAGAGTCTAAAGAAGACCAGTTTGAACCAGTAGATGACAGTGTACAATTCAAAAACTCTCAATTTGAAGTGGTTGATCAGACTGTTAAAACTGAAACAGCGTATGATTACGACAAATCTGAACCAGTAGCTGATCATGAGAGTGTAAAGCCCGAGACAAATGTCGATACCACTCAATTTGAAATAGCTGATCACACATTTAGGGCTGAGATTGAGTATAATGACAAAAAATCCGAACCAGTAGCTGACATTGTTAAGGTAAAGGAAGACTTTGATACCTCCAGCGTGGAGGCGGATGGTTGCATTGCAAAGATCGAAATAGAATCTGGCGACGACCACTCGGAACCAGTTGTTTCTGAAAAGCTTGTGGAAGATGTTAACGCCTCCCATTTGGAGGTGGTTGGTAACACTGTGGAGATTGAGAAAGAATACAATAATGACAAATCTGCATCAGTAGTTGACAGTGTAAAGACTGAGGAAGACCTTGATACCCCCGTATTGGAGGTGGTTGATAGCACTAACGAGTTTTTACATGACCAATCAGAATCAGTTGGTAGTGACGAGCTTGTGCACTACTGTGATACCGTCCAACTGGATGTGATCGACTTCACTCCTAAGGCTAATAAAGAGTCCAAAGATGACCAATTTGAGCCAGCTGTTGACAGTACAAAGCTCGAGGAAGCCCTTGATAATGAACATTTTGAGATGGCTGATCACGATGCAAAGGCTGAAAAGGAGTCTGAAAACGACCAATCTGAACCAGCTTTTGACAACACCACAAAGCTTGAGGAAGCCCGTAGTAAAACCAAATGGGAGACAGCTGGTCGTACTGCTTGGGCTGAAAAGGAATCTGACGAACAAGCTGAATCAGTTGTTGACAATGTAAGACTTGAGCAAGAGTTTGCTACCTCCAAATTTGATATAGCTGAGCATCCTGTTAGGACCAAAAAGGAGCCTGGAAACTACCAATCAAAACAAGTCGTCGACGGTGTGATAACTGTACCAGAATCAAGGCAAGAGACAGACACTGCTCTTTCAGAACAGGTTGTTTACAGGGTGAAAAATGAGCCAGAGTGCAAATCCTCCTTATTAAAATTACCTGACGATACTATGAAATCTGAGCAGGAGGGTGACAATGCAGAACCAGTTCGTACAAAGTTTGACAAAACTGACCAAGCAGAGCTCATATATGATGATAAAAGGGAACCAGAAACTAATACTTATCAAGTAAAGCCAACTGGTGAAGTTAAGAAAAAGACAGAGCACGGGACATATACTACCCCATCATATCTCAACCGTTCAAAACACTTGAATAAAAGAAGAACTGATTCAAAAGCTGAGGATTTTCATCGAAGACGTAGTATGTCGTGCCCTTCTGTAAACCAAGCCGAACAGCTGCCCAAAACTAGCGGTGTAAAGCACTTAGAGTTTGGTATCAAGGTGTTGCAAAAATACATCTATACCAACCAAAGCTCAAACTACAAGGAGTCAAGTTCATTTTGTGGAAACCAAAACTCTGTATCAACAACTGTCACTACGTTAGATCCAGCCAGCTTGAACAAAAAGAGCTCAACGAGGCAAAGTAAGAAAGACAGGCAAACTGTAAGTGGTTCTCGTGGTAAATCCGCAAATCGGATGAAGCTGCCACAGCCAGGCTCAAACTCTTTGAGACGAAAGAGAGACACAATTCCAAAGTTAATTGATAAACCAAAGAGCAAAACTGGTGAAATTGAAAGAAAAAATACATGTAAACATGCTAAAGGTCATAACATCACTTCGTTGAAAATAGTCAAAATGACACCTAGATACGTCTCGGATTTGAAGCCTCGTGCTACCAGGAGAAAAGTCAGCTCTGCCTCGCAGTCGAAACTATTGTCCGAAAAATCTAAACTCAGAACTAAAACAGTAAAGAAACAGGAAGGATCGTCCAAGGAAAAAAGAAGATTTAAGAAGGCCAAGGGATTATATGATGACGTAATATTGAAAGGTGCTGCTAGGAACAAGACAATTATCAAGGCAAGTAGGATACCTTTGGAAATACGTTTATATATAATTAACTTACTAACTAACTAGTAAAATAATAAATTGATTAATGGTGGTTCTAAAAGAGCAAGCTCACTGGTGGACTTAATGCTGCTTTGTAATCTTGTTCCCTTATCACGTTGTTTGAAAAAGTCGCAATATTGCGGGGTTTGTTTCAACCGGTTTTGTAGTTCTAAATTTTGAAACTTGCTGGACAAGAAATAATGTAACCTACTATTCACTGAACAGACTCTTAGTGCTTATTCACACTGCTGTTTTTACTGCCGAATGATTGAAGATTCTGTTTCTAATTGTTCTAAAGCAGCTATAATTGTCGAAACCATTCATACCTTTAACCTGTTCTTAACGATACAACACCCGTTTCAGCAAGAATAAACTCGACTTAAGTTTGCTTTCCTTTTGACAGGGCTCACTTCAAACCGATGGGGAAAACGATGGTACAATAACACAAGCTTTTACAGCAGAAACAAGCTTAACAAAGTCTGGAATTAAGTCATCTGAAGTTCAAACGAAGCCTCTCGCCCGACACATCCCCAGGCCCCCGACGTCGCCAAAACCGACCCTACGGAGGTCCCCACGGGTTCGATCCCTGCGTACCAAGAGTGGTAAGGAAAGTTGTCTTTTTGGTAGTATAAAGCCATCGTCAATCTACTTTGGTCACTTGTTGGAAGTTTCTAACATTTATTAGTATTAACCAAATAGGTGGGTAGCACTTTTCGCGCGCTCTGATTGGTTCATCAGAAACGGTATATCCTAGGTAAGCATATAACAAACCAGTGAATAGTGTTTTTCGCGCACTCTGATTGGCCGTGTGCAGTCATGCGAGCCAGGAATACCCTGGGTTAGCATATACCAAACCAGTGAGTAGTGTTTTTCGCGCGCTCTGATTGGCCGTGTGCAGTCATGCGAGCCAGAAATATCCTGGGTTAGCATATACCAAACCAGTGAGTGGTGTTTTTCGCGCGCTCTGATTGGCCGTGTGCAGTCATGCGAGCCAAGAATATCCTGGGTTAGCATATACCAAACCAGTGAATAGTGTTTTTCGCGCGTTCTGATTGGCCGTGTGCAGTCATGCGAGCCAGGATTATCCTAGGATATTCCTGGCTTGCATGACTGCACACGGAAGTGACGACATGGCGTCCTGGTTTCCGAAATGTTTAAGTAAAGCTCAAGGTTCAGAAAGAATCGAGAAATCCATCCCAAAAGTGAAAAAAAAGCAATGAAATCCGGTTTGAGTGTTTTCCGAGGTATAAAGGTTTTGTTTTCAAACATTCTACGTCTCAGTTTTACAAGAGATACAGAAATCGTAACTCTAACATTAAGCAATTGTCAATTTCCGGTTTGATTATCAATTTCAAAACACGGCATAAAAATACGAAGATTGTAATTTTTTGCTTCACTGATTCACTGGTTTTTTATATGCTAACGAAATTATTCACCTCAGTGTCGGTGAAAAGCCCAGTATATTCACCTCGCCGCATTCGCGGCTCAGTGAATATCCTGGCCTATTCACCTCCACTTCGGTGAATATTTGCTGGGTATTCACCTTAAGAAAAATTTTTCAAAATGGCGGCTTGTTTTGCCACTGTCACGGAAAAGGAAATTCGTCAAATAAACAAAGAAACTACTCCCGCAAACACAAAATCCACCTCTTTGGTTAATACTAAAACAACTATCCCCCTAAGTGCCGGTGCCTAGTGGAAAAATATTCACCCGCCGCCTCGCGGCTCGGTAGAATGTATTTCACTATTCAACACCAAATCGGGGGACAGTTGTTAACTATTCAATGAAAAACAAAACTTTTTTTCATTCGCAAGGGGCCAAAAAAAGCCACTGTCGGAGTGGAGGTATTGAGACCTTTTCTCGCAAGTGTTTAAACCGGTAAACAGTGAGAACGTGCCCATTGGCATGGTACGATATAAAAGTTAACTATACCAGTTTCTCATAGTTTTAACAAGTTTTATGGCAAAACCCGTTATGTAAGCTGCCGAAATTTCGCACAACTATTATAAAAGAATCAGAAAAAATCGTATCAGTGCACATTCCGATGCTGAAATCTAACCTCCATCGTTTTTTCAAGCGAGTACAACAGTGGACGTTAGTTTAATTTTCCTGTTAGTTCCCAAATTAACCATCGTTTTCATTTGATCAAACTAAACAATGCTTTTGCTTTTGAATTTCAATGTTTCCAGCTATTTTGTGTGTTAGTAGGTAAGCTGCAGCAAAAGCTGTCAAACTATTAGATAAATATATCTGTGTATTTATCCATCCGTCAATGTTCTTTTTCTGTTTTCCCCGCTCTTTTTGGCGTCTGTCGGTTTGTCTTTCTAGTTATTTATCGGTTTGTTTCGTCCATTCATCAATCCACACACCCTTGTTTACGTGTATTATTGTTTTAATCTCTTTATTTTCTGATCCGTTTTAAGCAACTCAGCTTTTCTCGCATTGTCTGTCTATTAGCACGTGTTAGCCTTCCAACTCATTCACCCGTGTATCAGCATTAGCTCACTAACCCGTTTATTTTTGCTAAAACTATGTCTAGTTTGGTTAATTTATTAAATACAGTCAATGTTTATTCGATTTCAAGCAATTTGATTGGTTAGGTAGTCACCGGTTATCACCTCATATTCTAGTGATTGACTGTATATGGGAAACGCCTGGTTGATTCAAAGGAAACGGAAGTTATTTTTGAGTCGTCGGCTTCTTCAAACACAGTTTATTTTCAAATAAACATTTGCCCGTGAAAATTAATTTGTTGTTGTATTTAATAAAACTGTATTTAATAAAAAATTTGCGCCCGGTTGTACGAAGGAGAGATAACTTTATCCAGCGTGGATAAGTGGATAAATCCCTATCCAGCAGATAAAGCTGGCGCGTTGTAATTGGTCAACAAGCAAGTTTTATCCACTAGATAGCGATTTATCCACTGGATAAAGTTATCCACCATTCGTACAACCAAGCCCTGAACATTAGCTGATTATAGCAGATTCGTGCTCCGCACTCGTCTGTTAGTTAGCAGCTAATATTCAGTGCGGTCACGTATCATAATTGTTAATTGTTCTTACTCAAAAATATCAAACAATCGATCGCGCGATCTAAGCTGAACAAACGGTTCCTTTCCAGGTGGCGGTGAGAGGATTAACTAGCACTGTTGAGTTAGTCGCTGGATCCACCAGGCATACGTAGATAGAGTAAATTAGTGTAAATACATTTTGTGTGCCACTGTTAATTCTCTCAATGTAAATACTTTAAATGCATTCAATATTATTATTGTAAATAAATATTAGGTAAAAATTACGCCGGCTGTTCATTGCAGTCATTATACCATCACTTTGTTGTAAGGTTGCAATAAATACACCAGTATTAAAGATACGTAAATCACAAACTTACCAGATTCATTTCAAGGAGTTGATAAAATTAAATCTTGTCAAAACAATAGGGAGGGCAGCAAATGTTTTAAAGCTTCAAGGACTGTAACTTAACAGCAACAATACAATAGCATTGATTTTTTATACTAGCGGTTTTTCTCAAAAGAGGAATGCTGCGAGCAGCTTGAAGATTTGGTCTATAAAGGTGACTGAAATTGTAGGAGAGTTCTCTGAAAGCAAGGAGAAAATAACATATTAAAATGATAAATTAAACATTGGATTAAACACCCTTTCATTCGGCTAAGGTAATACAAGAGTGTAAAGACTGAAGACAATTTTGAATTCATCATTTTTCAGTTTGAATGACAGCGAGTTATATTACAATCAGATAACTTCCTTATCATCCCAGGATACCGGAAATGCTTTGTATACAAATCCCCTCGGTAAAAGTTTTTTGTATTTAAGGCCATTTAATAAACCAAGAACTGTTTGCCTCGCTAGGCATTTTGCGTGCCCCGTTGATTTGCTTCGCACGGCGTTTGTAATGCCTCGTTGAGGCTTTGTTTCGCCTAGTTAATCCTTAAACAAACAGGCTATTTTGCCACATTCACACTGGCATACCCTTTGGCATGCAGTTAGTGCATGACCTACTAGATTTGCATAGTAACAATCATCATTTAACTAGCCACTGTTGCCATGGTAACAAACAAAAAAATCCGAGATGGCCGCCATCTTGGATTTTCGATATTTGGTTAATATTAAGAGATTTTGTTGGAAAAAGATAATAAACATCATTTTATAGGCAAAAATTTTGATAAAGGTAGAAATATATAAATAACTACGACTATTTGAATTTTTTTTTCAAATTGAAAGTTTTACAGTAAACTTCATTTGCCATCAATTAGTATGACGTTACTTAAAAGCGTCAAAACATGTCTTCGTTGGTGAAACAGTTGTGCCAAAGCGTTTGGTGATTGGTACCGGGGCAAAAATTTTACACCAAAAATCGTAGGGGTTCAACGAAACCCCACCCCCTCCCGGCCAGTTAAGGGTTAAGCACCGCCAACTTGCCGCTTTGAGTTGATCCACTGTACATCTTATTCGGTGTTTGGGTTTCTGCTTCGCTTGTCAACTAGAGGATGCTGTAAACTTCGCATTCAACGAAACGTTATGTGGTAGATAATTAAGGTGGCTAGAAATAGTTTTTGAGAGTTATTTACACAGGAAAACGGTTTAACTATATTTGTATTATTACTGACTTTATGATAGCAACATGACCATCAAATAGTAGCCCATTTTCTTCTCACTTTATTTTTGATATTTTGTTGTCATGAAATGTTACTATGGTAACGTAACAAGAGTTCTAGTCAACTACCTTAAAACCAGAAAAACCTACTTTCCGTAGAATTTGTACG
>JAOBRG010385527.1:0-10890 GCA_027574985.1 Umimayanthus nakama | reverse complement strand
GATACTGGAGCATGATTTTTGAAATCAAAGACTTGTTCACAGTGGCAGTCACCACCGACTGGTTAAAGTACACCGTGACCGCCAAGGCTTTCACGGTCACTTTGTAATTGCATAAAATTTACGAAGAGTTTGTATAAACAGAAGGTATCGTCAAATCGTGAGTTAAGAATTGTAGGAACTCTTGATCGTGCTGGAAATCATAGAAAAATTGTTCTTCGAAGGCTTAATCTTCCATCGAAAGTGAGACAGGAAAGGTAAGCGGAATACCGAATAAACTTTTGAAGTCACACATCGACCTGCTAGGGCTTATTTTGGCTGTTTTTTGTCTCGTTCTAGATCTCGCACTTTGTACTATAAATATAATTCTTACATTTTATGAATTTGGCCAATGACAAATTACTGTGAATTTTCTATAACAGTCAATCTTAATTTTTAACTTTTAAAAGCATATAGCAGAACTACTTTGCCGGGCAACCAGTTGCTTTTCAGTTTCTTGCAGTTGCATGACATGTACACTGCAAGCATTCGCTGCAAATATGCTAATCAATTCGACCTGTTTGAATACTGTTTAGTAACCAGAAAAAACAATTTTTTCTTGATCTTGAAAACTATTTGGAGTTCATTGGGCGATTTTAATTCATAGCTGATGAATTTAACTGTGTTGGGCCATGGAGAAAAATATTAACGATATCTGGTTAAAGTTATTGACAATGTTGTTACAATATTCATATTGAATGTGGTTTGCTCGCGCGTGTCGAGCGATCGAAACAGTTCTTCATTTTTCTTTTTCTTTTGCAGGACCATACGAAAAAAGGACCAAAAAGTGGAGAAAATGTCCTCAGTACCAGTTACTAGCTATTTGTACGCTCGACATCTGGGTTTAAAGTCGAGTAATCTTTGTCAGTTCAGGGACGATAAGCGAAAGGGATTAGTGGTTCCTGGCAGTGCGGGTATTTCTTTACACAAACACAATGCAAACGAACAAGATATTTCGCAAATGGTGCGTGGTGGTCCCCGAAAAAGATGTTTGGGAGCTCAACTCGGAAGGTTTGTCAGCGTTGACGTATGTGCAGAGTATAAGTCGTTTTTGATCGTGTGCCAAGTTGTCAAGGAGGCGAAGAAGTGATTTGAGTAAGTCATTAAGTGCGTAAGTCATAATTGTTTTGCCCAAAGCGTCACATGCAACACTCTTAACTGGCTTTCAAGCTGAACATTTCTTTACACGCCGACGCTATAACAAAATATTGTTAAAAAGAGATTCTTTCTCCTGTAATTCTTAAGACACAGTATTAGTAGTTAATAATATCATACCCTCAGTGATCATTTGATAAAAACTCAATTTGCCAGACGTTAATAATGAAGCCTGCTTTGCAGACAGTAAACACGCGTGGGCCGTTAGCTTAAGTGAATGTCTGGTGTATTGAATATTTATCAATTACAAAACCGCAAAAAAAAGAAAAATCAAGGGTTTTGAAAAACTATTAAATGGGGGGGGGGGGGATTCAAAATAAACACGGGGTAGGAACTGAATATAAATTAGAAGATACGAAACTTGGATTATCCTTAAACACTTCATTATCTTCTCTCAACATCAGTATTTCTAGTATATTGTGGAACTGCTTACAGTAGGCATCAACTGTCTATGATATATTTATTAACTTACACTTTGTATTCCCTTGTGAATTTCAAAATGCCCCCTCCCCCTGTTTATTTTGAACCAGAGGGTATTGACAAGCTAGGTTTCAAGTCATGATTTTGTGTCGTATATATATGTAAGGGTATAGTTTTAATGTATATTAGATTCGTTTTAAGTGTTTTTTTTAATATTTAACAGATGTAGAGCTACCTGGTAGATAAGCTGTTAGTAAATCATTGTTATTATTTTTATTATTATTATTATCTATTTGAAATGCTACATGTTTTGTAATTTCGTACTGAATATTATAATTGGTACATAGTGAAGTGGATTATACAAATGTTTGCAAATGCAGCTATTTATTACTATTTTTTCAAATGTTGGCAAATGAAGAGCTCTATTTATTACTATTATTTTTTAATTTTATTATAAAAATAGGCCCACTTTATTCCCAGTACAGTTTTGTCATGGCTTTTTTTCAAATCTAGTTTAAGTGTGGCTTCTTGACTTTCTCAAATTCCTAATTGCATATTCACCATATTGTGACAAGTCTATGTGGTTTCCAATCTTGCACTTAGAATGATAAAGTATTTTTGGCAGCAGCCTTCCATACAATCATCTGTTTTCTTTTCCCATATTTCCTCAAACCATGGGTGCTCAGACAATAGTGCCAGGACCTTAGCTACAAGGCCAACATGTGTTCTTCCTGCAATACGACATAGTTTATAAACTGCTTCTTTCCAGAAAAGAAACAAGGTGGAAATTGCAACTGACATTAATAATGATTATGAAACTACCAAATCAGTTCTGATCTATATCGACTTGTTTATCTGATCCACTTTTTTTCCATTAACTGAGCTTTTAAAATTCTTAACATTAAGATCTTTGAACCAAATGAATCTGTTTTTATCTAGTGACTCCATTTTCTGTACAGGGATATATAGTGTATTGCTAGTTAGTTATCTTGTACTATTTTTGGGTTTGTGCCAGGTGATAAGCTATTAAAACATCGGGTTATAATTTTTTATGAAAACTTTTCTTGATCTGAACATTAGCCATACATAATGACAAACTCTTAATTAAAGTTCCCCTGTTATCATAAAATCTCAGGGATCATAGCAGGAAAGAATGTCAAGTGTGAGGTCATGAAAAAGGAAAATTTTGCCAACTGGTGTAAATGTTTACTTATTGCAATATTAGGAAATAGATCTGTGTTTCCATTTTTCCGAAGCACAGTGCTCAATGTATAAGAGTAGACGGTTTATTTTATAAATCAGCTTTAAATAAACAGGCAATAGAAGTATAACTTTTGAGGCCAGTCAACACATTATGCATCTCAAGATATTTTTGAATCTGCCAGATTTTTGTTTCAGTTATTTGGTTTGAAAGTTGGCACATTTGTATGCCACATATTCAAATCTGTTATTACTTCCAGGGACTGCAGAGCAACTTTGAGACTGGGAGGGGGGAGGGGGGGGACTCATTAGTGTCACTTGAAATATTGGGAGAGGGGGCCTGAAGATATTTTTTCTTACTTTCCCTTAAAAGGGAGCATGTGTATGTACCCTCTGTGGCATCTGCTCTGTTGTCCCTGACATCCTATCAGGGCCGTAACCAGACACAAAATTTAAGGGGGCCATTTTCAAGAAACAAAAATTCTTCAAGGTTGGTTTGCTACAGACGCTTTTTAGCTCCCTTTGAGACAAAATATACAAAAAATTACTTCCGGTCCAAAATTTAAGGGGGGGGGGTATTCCCCCCCTGCCTGTCGCTGGCTACGGCCCTGCCTATTTTGTAAATATCAAATCACCAGATAATCTGTAATTTAAACCAAATATATGTGAAAATTTGGCAGCAAACCTATCACTTTATATACTGCTTTGTTCTTTCTTAATTTGTTTTGCTTTTATCAGTATTCACGTTACATCTGACAATTGTTACAGACACCAAAGAAATTATTCTTTGGATTTAAGACTGGATCTAAATATCCGGATTTGCCCATCCTGCCTGGCACCTTATTTCACATCCTAAACATTTTCTACAAATAATTTCCACGCAATAGATTAAGCAGATTATAAAGCAAGTTGGAGGTTCAAAAATATCTGGAAATAGGCAACAACCTATAGCTACATGTATGGGCTACAGGCAGTGAAATTGTCCTTGTAAGTAAACATAAATTACTATTAAATAGTTTCTCTGATTGTTTTATGGTTGCAGATAAAGCCACTTGTCATGCGAAGTTATAAAAGGCACAAGGTGACACTGGATGAGGATTTAACATACATAATGTATAATGTTGGTCTGCAGACAGACAGGTTTTTCTTATTGAGACCTGTAGAGACATGCATTACCCCTTTTTAACCCAGACAGTTTTTTAGCCTATAAATCCCAGTAATATTTTATCCACACAAATTCAGTTGTTTAGTAATGAGATTTAAGCATGTGATCATGCACATTAATTTATTTTGGATGAAAGAAAAAAACCTCCCATCCTTTCCATCAAGGATGGAGGGATGGGGGTGAATAGGCTCAATGGATTTGACCCCAAAATGAGCACAGGTTTAGAAATCTTGTTGACATAAAAATATAGTCCAGACTTTGCAAGTAGGTCTGTTTGCTAGGTTCCAATTTCAGTAAAAATAACCATGGATCAACAAATTTGGTAAAAACAATTTTCGGTGACACAGATCACCCCCCCCCCCTCCCACCCCAAGGAAACTATGGAAGTTTACAGATTAAATATATTAGGAGAATTCAGCAATCAGTGTGTTTAGGGCAGAATGGGTTAAGCCATGTTGTTTCTTATGTATGATTGTGTACTTTATGCATGGGCTGAAATGCTTCTGCATACTTAAAAGTAAAGAAAAACTTATTTAAGAACTCCTATTCGTGGCAGCTTGTGTCCACTAGTTATAGTTAGTAAATGGTCACAATGTGATCAAATTCAGTTAGTTTTCACATTTAAAAGAGTGCTCAAAACAGTAATCATAGAATAAGTACCGGAAAATAAATGTAATTCTTAGTAATTACTAAAGGTCTGTAAAAACTTAAAAGGTCAAATGACCTGACAACAGTGCTGCCATTTTGAGATGGGCTTCTTTTCTAGATTAGAAGGATAGTATACAATTGTCTCCCAAAGTGGAGGTGACTAACAGGGGATATTAACCAAGCCACAAGGCAGTGAGGTAAATATCTACCACTCAGGTCACTCACACCTAGTGGGATAATTGTTTTAGTTTTAAATGCCCAATCAGTGAATAGAAAACACGGAGAATTTCAATTTAAATGCTCTATAAAGTGAAAAACGCCTTGTTTCTGAAGTGTGCATACCATCATGCATGAATGATAAAAAGTAAATAGCAGTACATTTTAATCCAAGCACTATAAGGCTGTCAGAAATTTTTAGTTTTGACTTGTTTCTGAAATTCAGTCTGGTAAATAGAGTGAAATCAATTGCGCTTGTATGTGAAGCATTTTAATATGTGTGTGGCTATTAAATTGTTTAGTCTATAATGTACATAGTATGTAATTTATATAAATGATTGCGTTAACTTCTTTGATAAGCAGTGAACTGAGTATACCAGACTTAATTTATAGATTTCATTGCCCCAATACAACAGATTTCCTCTGTGGTAGCTGTAGAGGTTTGGCCATTTTCTCGAGCTAGTCACACTATGTTTTATGGTCAGAACAGTGTGAAAGACTCCATCACCCAAGTTGGGTGATATTTCTCACTTGCAACAAGTGGGATTAGGGCAAAGTTGGACATGGACTTTCGTAGATACACTTTTCTACAATCGTATTTTATTCATTTTATTCAGATTACAGCAGATTTTAGCCTTGAAAACTGACAGCAAAATGTTAATGTTGTTCAAGACAATAGAAAAGTTATTTTGAAAGGTCATGTCTTAGTCTGTTCATTTCTCAATTAAATTAGTTATTACATTTATGCATGCAAATCAGGACCAGTCCCTCTGACATGCAGGTTTACTTTAATGCTATAACAATGAAAAATTCTGATCAGTTTCTCCAGATCATGATCAGAGAGATTTCATGTGAGTATGTCTTATGCTTTTTGTAAGTGGTGCCATTAGTATCCGTTACACCAGGTCTTTTCAAGTAATTGGGTGTTGGCAGGTGTACAGTAGACCTCAGATGCTTTCAGTGATAATTTTTAAGTTTTAATCAGTAGCTTATAGTTAAGAAAACAATAATTTTCAATGGTGTTGACTAATTTAGACATCTGCCCAAGCAAAATTGTTGATAAAGTCCACTGAATAAGTGGATAAAAATATCTCAAACTTTATTTTCTACGGACCTGAGTTTTTGACCGCTGAAGGGAAAAATTCTGTGATAAAATTGTCAGTTTCCATATTTGGACAAACTGCAGTATACAGGATTTATACCATGAGTAGAGAGCCAATCACATTACCAGGAATTCAATATCCAGTGTTTGGTATCTAATAAGACCTATTGTACTTGGTATAATCCCTTTTGCAGATGTTGTTTTCTTTGAAAAAGCTTTCTATGTTTGTATATAAAATTATATATTAATAGGCATTAAAGTTGTCTTGTATTGATTGATTTGACCCTAGAGTGTCAGAGTGTAAAAGAGTGTGAATAGCCAATAAATGATTGTGAAAGTTAAAATTTGATGTAGTCATAGCTTCTTTGCTTAATGTTTTAATTTTGGGGGGGGAGGTGCATTGTAACATGCCAAAGATCTGCTTGAACCATTTGGGTAGTTTCTTTGCAAAGCATTTGTCCAAACGTGTTTATTCCCTGTAATCACTCACTAAAATTTTCTTGAATTATTTAAGTTTTGTTTGCTTCAGCTTTTGTTGTCATAACTCGGATGCTTTCTTTCTGACGTCTGCCATTAAGACTGCGAGTTTGAAGACACGGCTGGCCAGTGGTGAATACACTTGTAGACAAAAAAGTTTTGTATTTGGAACACCGGAGGATGGTACAGAGCATGTAATCGCTCACATTTTCATTGGGTGTGATGCCCAACCTGAATAAACCAATGTGGGAAGACTAGTTTGAATAAATCAGTTCTCTCTTAGTACAATTTCAAGAACTGATAGGACTTGCACAGATTTTCTGCTAAAACCGTTTCCTTTCCAAACTATTAATGTCAACCGTACCTAGAAAAATCTAGGTTGGAATCAAATGTGACTTTTTTTTAAAAAAAAATACTAAATTTTCTCAAAGATGCATATAATATAATACCGTTTTTAACACTACAGTCATTTAAAATAGATTTCTTCACCACATATTTCAAGAATCACTTGGACAAATTAATGTTTAGTTAAACTGACTTCTGTCGAGATTCGAACCTTAATAAATTTAGATCAAAACAAAATATGATAACTTGTGAAACCTTATTTGGAGTTAAAAAATTTCAAGTTATATGAGATTTTTTGGAACTTTTCAACGAACTTTAGAAGCTAGCATGTACATGCTATTTTTTTTATAGAACAATTTTATAAGAACGAGGCTCCATTTTGCCCAAAAATTAAGAACAACGTAAGAACAATCCAGGCTGGGATTTTGAGTCGTAAATGCAAAATTTAATACTAATGGATTTCTATTATTTTCCTCAAAGTCCTCAAACTCATTTGTATCGAGCGTTAAAATACTCCAAATGTTGAGATCGATCGAATTTCTATTACAATTTATTAATTAAGTTAGGTATACTTGGAATATTTCAGGAGTTATTTCTTACTATGGAACAGCTTAAGAACAATTGAGGCTGAAATTTTCTAAACTTATAAAGAAAAGCATGTACTGGGAGAACTGTAAGTTCTTGAGCCACTACAAAACCAGTGTCCCGGGAAAGTATCCACATTCAATCTACGGTAAAATAACGCCATTGAGACAAGCCATTGACTTGTAGAAGGAAACTGTTTTCGTACTTATCTGTGCTCGAAGAATTCGCCTAATTTCGATACGGTTTGTCAACTAATGGAAGATTTCGCCAAAGCACTGTCTCGTACTGGAAACGAAAGTCCTAGCGAGTGGCAGTTTCCAGGAAAAGGGTAGACCTCTGGTAAAACCCAGCATGCAACCGCAACTTTAATACAGATACACATCCAAGTCTTCTGCTTGTAGTACTAACGCCGCCATTTCGAACTTTTCATTTGTGAATTCCCAACTAACTTCTTTTCCTTGACCATTTTTTCTCAAGAAACCGCCGTTTTAAAACAGGTAACGAGTAGCTGACTCGTCCCCAGTCGTCTCTTATGTTTCCCCCAGTCGACTCCCGCTCCCGTGTAAGACTGAGAGGCGACTGGGGACGAGTCAGTAACGAGTAGTGAAGGGTAACGAGTTTCAGGAATTTTTATTTTTTTTAACCTCGATCCCAGTGCCGTCTGCGGACCAAGGCCTCTGACAAATGTCACCTGCGATCAGGCCTTCGTTGGGGCGAGAAAAAAATACCTGATCGCAGGTTATGACAAATGTGGCGGATTGTACCAAGGACCGCGGAGAGGGAGGGACATGTACGGCTATAGCCCTACCACTTTTTCGAAAATTAAAAAGAGTTACTGAGTAAATGTGTTTTTAGCCCCACCACTTTAGGTCACTTGTCAGCCCCATTACTTTCGAAATAGCTCCGCGGTCCCTGTGTACTGAGCACGAACCCTTTCCAAAGAACGTGAAAAACATACCTCTTAGGGCCAGGGGCGAACCGTTTGATCTTTGAAAGGGGGGGGAGGAGCTTTTTTGAAAAAAAAATTCCTGCAAGCTAAGTCCTCGTAAAAAAAATAATCCTGCAGCAACTGGTAAACGAAAAAAAATATCCTACATCATATTCCCAAGGGAAAAAATGTTGCAGCTCAAAAAGAACCTTCTAATGTTTTGTATCAAAAAAGATTTCTTACACACTATGGGACATGAAAAAAAATCCTGCTTACCAAAAAAGCCCCCACCCCCCTCCCTTTCAAAGATCAGATGGTTCGCCCCTTATTAGCCGAGTGGGAGGTTCGTACAGTATGTTATAGACCGATTTTTTTCTTTGCTTATATCCAGGATGGCCCAAGCGCGCGGGCCATAAAAACAAGAAAGGATCCATAACTTGCGAAACGGGGCTATTAAAATATTCATAAATTGCTTTATTGGTTATTCTGGGAGGGTCCGTAGGGCTATGGCAGTTTTTTGAAAGCTCCATTGAAGTAGACGATTTGCAAACACAAGCAGCACAAATATATTGCAGATATCAACTCTGGTAGACGAGGGTCTCCCAGGGGGGGGGATTTCAGATTTTTCACTTTGTTCCTATTTTTCCCTCCCAAAATTTCAGCATGCTTCCCTTTGCTTTGTTCGCAAAATTCCTTCTCACTGCCTTTCATCATTCTAATCTAAATGCTCTGTCCGACCGAATCGAAAATATCATCATGAAAACGCTCAACTGCTCTTAGGGAATTATTCTTATGTAACGTGGCATATTTGACTTAGTGAAGGAATTACATAAGAGAAAAATACAAATTAATGAACGGCGTCACATTCCTCATGATGTAATATCACTAATATGGCATATTTGACTTTGTGAAGGAATTTCATAAGAAAAAAATGAAAACTAATCAACGACATCACAGTCGTCATTATTGAAGTATTATGAATATTAATTACTATTATTATTATCATCATTATTATTATTATTATTATTATTATTATTATCATCATCATTGTTATTATTGTTATTATTATTATTAATTATTGACGTATTACTAATACCAATTAATACCAATTATTATTGAAGTAAAATACCGGAAACTTTGTTTTACTTTTTCACTCACAGGCGCGTAGCTAGGATTTTTTCCGGTGCGGGGAGGGGAGGTGCGTGGTCGCAGTGCAGTTACTGCAGTAAAGGGCAACGTGCAACTTCTAAGAGGGGACATGCTACCCAGGGAAAATTTAAGAAACTTGGATTGCCTTGAATTGCATTCGGGGCATGTTTTAGAAAGATAATACGGATATTGAAAGAAGAAGTAAATCACCACCACTTGATCTTTTGAAAAATATAATACAGGGGGCCCAGTCCCGGCGGAAGCGGTTGAGAGTTGGTCCGGCAATAATACCTCTAGGATGGAGTGCCGAAGGAGCGAGTACACTAGGGAAAACTTTGAAATTTAGCTTCTCTGAAATGCACATTTGGTGCATTCATTGAGAGAATTAACGAAAAAGTGAACCGAAACTTACGGTGAAAATTGCACGTGTTAAAACGCAAACTGACACTTGATTCAGTACAGTGGTGTTAAGTTTAATCGTACTCCTTGAAATCCGCTAAGGCCGCCATGAAGGAGTGCCTCCACACTATATATTAGCATGAATCTTCAAATAGTGTTAAACAGGGTTGCCACGGCCCTTGAAAATCCTGGAAAGTCCTGGAATTGGCAAAAGAAAATTTCAGGCCCTACAAGGTCCTTGAATTTGGGTTGCGGTCCTTGAAAATCGTGGAGTGTGCAAAAATTTAAACCCTTAATTGTAAAAAAACTAAACTGAGCTGTTTATCATAACCGGACATAATATCTTCAATTTAACAATGTAAGAAAAAAAAGGAGGCTCAAGTTTTTCCCCAAATGTGCATTTCAGCTAAACTTCAAAGTTTCCCGGGGGGAAGCATGCCCCCCTGACCCCCTAGTGTACTCGCTCCTTGTGGCGCCCGATCCTGTTGTTGCCGGACCAGCTCTCAGTTGCTTCCGCCGGGCCTGCACCACGCAGTATTGATGTAATAAAGATTGATGTTGTTGCTTATTTACCTAATCGACTCCTGTACTGTCTGATCTCAATTATTGTTTTATGTACGTCAGTTTCAACCAGGACTGTCTTCAAAAGTTGTGTTTAGTGACGGTCGTTAGTTCTACTGGGTACAAGCTCCTAAAAAGACGACATTTTCTAGAAACTTTATATAGCGTTTTTAGTAACCCGGAGTTTGAATTAAATAAAAACTAACAAGTTGGCTTTTAAGTAAAAGTCGTATCGAGCAATACAGAAAAAAGTTTAAGGTTCAATTGAACCGCATTATTGTAGAATTGAGGGCATATACTGCTAGTACCTTGCGCCCTTTTAAACCCTTTCCACCGGGATAACCCTTCCCCTTCGTTAACGCAAAACTACCCGACTAGCGAGATTTACAGTACCTAACAACCATGCTTGTATGTAGACATGTACAGCGCCGTATCTAGCCATTTTTGAGCAGGGGGGCAGTGCTGATACATTTTCTCTTATTACTGGGGGGGCAGAGATGATGC
>JAOBRG010385516.1:0-10890 GCA_027574985.1 Umimayanthus nakama | reverse complement strand
CCATGTTTACATTACGTGTCGCCCGCCAAACAAACGGCTTGTACATATTGCGCATGATTGTGAAACTGGCTTATTGATATTGGTATTCACAAGATAAACAACTACCCGATCTTTTAGATTTGAACCTCAATTCAGCAATTATTTGAGTGAGGGGGCTAAAACGAGTATGAATACACAAGGAAACCGTTTAAGCGCAGTTTTGAGATTCCTTAGACTACATGCTTTTTAAAAGGTCTTGTAATGTAATGTTCAACAAGGGTTGACGCAAAACGAGTACACACAAGTTTCTTTTCTTACAAGACAGTCTGTTGTTGGGTTATAGGCAACACTCTTTCATTCTAAAAGTGGTATTTTTCCTATTATTTAATAGATGTCTTTCTTTTTTCTTTGTCAAAGCACGTGCTTGGTATGTGAAACTCACAAGGGTTAATTTATCTAAGTGTTAAAGAACACCTACAGGGCCCCTTGGAGGGGGAGGGGCTAGGCATTTCAGCGCCCTCCCCTTCTACTGTTTGAAGATTATAAAGAGTTACAGAGAAAAAAGGGTTTTTAACTCCCCCCCCTCTCTCCCCCTACTCTGAGTCACTAGTCAGCCCTCCTACTTTTCAAAGTACCTCTGCGGTCCCTTATCTAACGTCATTTTGCAAAACTTTTTACCAAGATCACGTGTTTAACAAGTATTACCATGCAGTCCTTATACGCGATGGTAGCAATTCTCTCGTGAGAGTTTCTGGTCAGCCTGTTTGCTACTTACAGTCTTGCTACAACAATCTTACAAAAATAATTTGAAAAGAAAATAGTACAGATTGCTGTCGTAGTCAACTCGTTCAAACGAATTGATTTTCTTACTTTCATAAACTCCGTACAGGAATCAGGATTGAAAATGATGTTTTTCGCAGAAGCTGATTTCGCCATTTTTGTATGGCAGCCGAAGACACTGCTCTGTGAAAGTTTGGTTCTTTGCCAAATCTATATGCTCGCATTTTAGTGGAACACAAAAGCATCCAGATTTATGCTGGCATTATAAAACAATTTTTGCTCAAGTAAAATATTAGTCATCCAGCCTTGCTGTAACAAAAAAACACAGGTGAGTCTGAGCTCCAAGCCAGAGGTCAAAAATACCAGTGATTTTATGAATGCTCGAGTTTGCAAATGACCCTTCGATAAACCAGGTGAAGCACTGTAATGCTGCGATTGTGATTGTTTTGTTTGATTTCAAAGTTAGCTATTTAAATAGAGGATTTTTCTCCCGTGCAATTTCTAAGCATTTTCGTTTACGAAGTGAGCACTAGCATTGTAGTAAGGTCAAGCACTAAGCAGTAGCATTTTAGAAGACAAAAATATCATAGTCGGAAAAGATCTAGTGAGGTTCTTAAACAGAAATTGAAAATTAAGTATAGCTGTTACATAGCATTTCCTAGAAAGTAATAAAAATGCTTCTAGATCTGTTATTTTAAAACTGGCAATAAAAACCATTGCTAAATGGTTAAACCTACTAAACACCTACTTTAATGCAATAATTTCCCCAAGCGTTTTTAAAGAAGTTCAAGGTGTTCGAGAATGAAGGACTTTGCGTAGCTCTTGTGTAGTGTGTCCTTGTGACTCCAACCAAAGTCGTTATTAAGTATCTTTGATCTTACAGCTTCAAACAAAAACCTTTTTGCAACAACGCCAACAAGTCGTGTTGATGAGCCAATAAACATTCCTACTAATAATCAACACATGGTGTTTGTAATGATGTTCACCTGACCAGTGTTTCACAGTAATCTTTCTTCTAAATAGAAGTAACTTTGCCTTTAAAATATATCAAAGCCATTCTTTAGCAATAACTTCTATTGATTTCAGTTGTTAAGGAACTTAAGGTTATTTTTAATGTCAACACTTGACCTATTATACTCCAAACAGAATCAATTTTGGCGTAAGGGTGCTGAGTGCACTTTAATGGTTTTAAACAAACTGACACGTGTCAGTCAGTCTGTGACATACACATCAGAGATTGAGCATGCAATGCTATTTTCTTTTTTCTTATTAGAGAATTTTCATAAAGCAGAATTAGTTTTACACTGGAAATTTACATTATTACACATTGCATCAAATTAAATTTCTCTTTTTATCATAAAAAGGTCTCTTTTAAAAGGACTTGGGATAAATACATTTAATTTTTGGGTTTTTAGCCTGAATGTTTTTAAAAGGTTATAAGTTTTCATTTTGGGGATGCCTTTTAGAAATGATATTTTGAATTGAAGTAGACTTCAGCTTACCAAGCCAAAAATGAGATATATACTATGATATCGACGTTTTGTTTAATTGCGGCTGAAGACAATGGCTGTAATTTTTGTCAAGTTGACATTTAAGTGGATGATGTATTTTAACTGAAACACTGTTCTCAGCATGATTTTACAGCAATGTTTACAGCCGAAAGTTTTTGTCAATTTGTTGTGAAGATAAACTGAGCTGAGAACAATGTTTTTATTACAAGGGTTCAGTTATGACAAAACATGCCCTAATTATTGAAACACTTTCTATGCGATTGACGAATAACTAAAATTAAGAAAATTTAAGAAAAAATGCAACTAGATTCTAGAACCCTTGTCAACAAGAAAACCAGTCTACTTGCTCCCTAGTTTTATTGTTGCTTAGTATTAGAAAAACAGAGACGCAAAAACGGCTTTTAACTGAAACTTTTTGACGAAAGTATCTTTTATTGAGTACAACAAAAAAGTGATTGGTATAAACGCCTGTGGTTTAAAAATCGCAAGGTCAAAAGCTATTATTCTGACATATCTTTCTCGACGTCGGCAAAATTCTTACAATGCATCTCTATGAGAGACACACGCGTCCTACAAGTGTGGTATCGTTTATGATTGCCAACCTGTAACTATTCAAACTCTTTTCAACACTCCCAATAGTTAGTTGACGTGTGAATGTACAAATTATGAAGCCATAAAAAGCTCTGTTCTCGAGCTTTTCCGTTTCTTTCTTGTCTTGTAATGGTTAATAAGTAATCCTAACTCGTGCTTGGAAAATTGAAAGGGAATATTTATCCCTTGAAACAAAAGCTTCAAAAAACCTTTTTCGTTCATTAATCCTTTGTTTTGAAAAGTAAAAGAGCCCAATGCTATATACTTCGTGGTTTCTGTGAAGCCTTAAAAACTTTTGTTAAAATAAATAATAGTTTTGTTGTTTAAGAAATTGATATAAATCAAAAGAGGTAAGTAACTCTATAAATTTGTTGTCGTGTTTACAAGTTCTGTTGCTTTACCTAAATACTTTACTCGAAACCAATCAAACTAAATCAACCATGCAATTGTATCTCAAACTAAAATGCTTTGTCTGTTTCTTGCAAACATCAGCTCTCAGTATTGTTTCTTTCTAATAACTTGCTCGCGTGTCCCTCATGCTTCACCATAATGTCACTGTAAAAATCAGCACTTGTTTTTTCAAATATTGTCCTAATCACTGGGTAATTTTCACTTTATAACAATGGCACCTTCAATAAGGTCAAGTTGGTCATATTCTGTTTGTATGCTCGTGAAGAGAATCTTATTCAACTCTTTTATTTCATATGATAATAGCCAATTCAAATCGCTTTGTTCGGCACACGCACTACAAGCGTTAATCAAAGCGTTTTGTTTCTGTTGTAGGAGCGACAAAAAAAAGAAACTGCCAGCGTCAAGAGGAATGGTGCGTGAATAATGATTGCTTTGAATCGTGCAGCTTTATGTTTGAAACTTAGCCGGGAAATTTTAAATCAGTGATTTCAATATTTTATGTGTCAGCATACAGCAATTTTGTGCCATCAGCAAATAAATAAAATGCTAGTTTACTTAATGCAATGTAAATGTCGTTTATATAGATCAGAAACAGTAAGGGACCGAGCACCGAACCCTGAGCCGGGTACGCCGGATAGAGGTTTCTCCTTCTTAGAAATGTGAGGGCCAGTTTGAGTGGGTTGGGTCATTCGATTCCATATAAATATGAATGAAACCAGTCATCATGTTTCGAATCCAGTAATGGTACAACTTTGAAGTAAGTTTAGTAGGCGTACAGCTGGGCGGATTTAAGGAGGAAAACGGGGCTACTAGCCAACTCTCTTTTGATTAGTAAACAACAAATATGAAAGGTGTGAACAATAGAGAGCTCCGAGTCGTTTGATGATCAAAGCCCTTCAATGTCACGTTAGTCAACTCTTAACAATAAAGTTATCTTGTACAGACACAATTTACCTAGCGCTTTTTTTTCTCGCGTTCAAAAGTGATTGAGAAGATATATCATAGTATGTGAAAGACGATGTGTATTTTTATAGTATTTTTTTAGAATCATTTTCATCGCATGTTTTACGGCAAACTGCAGGAGTGAGCAATTGAAACACAGTCACCCGACACGGTCGCAGCTGCTTTTCGAAAGTTAAATTTGATCGAGGATAGAAATGGGTCCGCAAAATAGCTTTTCAAAGTGACTTCTTAAAACATTCATCAAGGCAGTTACCCATAATATCTTTGGTAAGACTTCAATTCCATGTCAGCTAGGTAACATTTTAAAAGGTCTTTTCACCGCCACTAGACAAAGTGGCTTTTATTGCTCTATGGTCCTCTATCCATTGCGAAGAGTTAACCTCCTCCGCTGGCCACTCTAAGCAGTAATTCTATCCGTAAATTGTGTTGGGCATACTGAGTGATGGTAGATAGGGTAAAATTGGGTAAATTGAGGGTGAGGTAAGGATGGCGTCGGAGTACTGGGAGGGAACACTCAGGCCCCCGCTCGCGCCTCGCTTCAGTGCTCGTATTTGTTGACAGAAATACCAACTGGAGTTGCCTGTGAAAGAGGCTAATGAAGAGTCTGGGTGGCGAATCCTTTCCAATGTCTTGCCGCGAGGGTGTGGCTCGTACTGACTTTCGCCAACTTAAACCGCGTTCATACCAAACACTAAATATGATTATATTAAACTGGTTGGATTTTAAAATGTTGCTGCTATATCGTGTTCATAGGTTTTTATGAAACGAGCATCTCAATGCCTTAACGATAAATTAACAGAATTAAACAGTTTTAAGGCAGTTTGAGTATTGCAATACCGGTATGATTAACTGAAACCTGTTTAAGGACTAGTGTGAACTGCGCCTTAAGAGATCGCCGTAGGACCACGTTTTCAATAAAGTGTTACAACATTGCGAAAGTTCATTATAAGTTTAATGTCATTCTAAACTTCAATTGTTAGAGCAGATATGAAGGTGTTATGAAACAAAAAGAAATACATACTGTCTGTTGTTTGTGTTGCATGAAATACTGAAAATAAAATTGCTGAACAATGCTTTATAGGACAACTAACGGGCAATGACAAAAAATACCTCAAAACAAACTCAAGTGTGGCATATCTTCTGATTGATAGTTTTTGTTGTAGATCAAACTTGATTATTCCAATTAAGATAACTGGCTGTTTCCACATTTTTGCTTGTCAGTGATTGCAATCATACAGGAGACAAAGCCTATCAAAAGCTAGTCTCAATGTTTCACTTCTTTCAGTTGCCCTGATTAAGTTTTTATACATGTAAGCGAGACATTAATAATTACTTCCATTTAGTCAAATCAATCCATGGACTTGATGTCCGCCTCTACTAGAAGATCTCAGTTCTGATTTGTTTAATAGTTCAGCTGTACAACTGAAATTTGGCAAAGCCGACTGGAAGAGCTATTTTGTCAATTCGAGCAAAGCAATCTTTTTAGAACCATAGAAAAACGTCAGTTTTGCAACAATTCTTGACAATTTTGTTTAAAAAAACAGCTTGCGGTGGCTTTACAACCGAATTTACTTGTTAATGTAGAAAAATTTTATACCTTCTGTTATAAAATGTAAACAACTGGCAATAAAAAATCAGTTGCTTACATTTATGTCGTAGTTAAAAAAAGAATAGAAAAATGATTGCGCATGTGCAAAAAAGAAAGGTGAAAGGAGCCTGTGCAATAAATGAAACTAAATACTAATTAAAAGTAAGTAACTAAACAAAAAAGTAAATGAAAAAAAATAAACTAAAGTAAGTTCTTTCGCTGCGTGAGACCCACTGTAGGTTGTCTGTCTTTCGCACGACTTTTCAGTAGGTTATCTGTCTCAATATGCAGCGTGGTCGAGCGTTTGAAAGCGGTTTAAAGCGGTTTAAAGCGCTGACTCGTAAGTTCGAGTTCTCTGCCCGCCGGTCACGCTGGTGTAAATAGCCGGCTTCTGGTCAGCCTCCCTGCCTGAAGGGGTTTTTAACGGGGGATTTTTTACTGTCCTTGAGCGATTAAACAGGAGCCACTGGCTCGGGAGAACGGACAACCGTTCTTTTCGCACTGACATTAAAAAACTGTATTTTTCTTTATGCGACTTTCTTGACCCGTGTAAAGAATATACCTAACATTTACAGACGTGGACGGACTAAAACGCTTTTAATCAACAGATCTAGACAGAGAATCCTTACTACTTCTTTTGCTAAAACACAACTGGTGCTCGTTATGTTTCTCAATTGGGATTCCTTGTGCTACAAGATATTATCGCAGTTAAGACATAACTTTTCTGAGCAGCAAAGAAACAAGGCAAGAAGCTTTTTTAGGTCCACTATGAACAAAATACAATAGAAGAGTAGTAACACTATACGCTATACAGCACAATGACAACCTTTAAAACATAGTTTCACGGGGCAGCATGAGCTCTCCACGCGGACCTTCCAACAAAGCTGGCGCCATCGGCGTTGGCAAAAACGAATCCTCTGTCATGTGTCCTCGAACCTCCCTCTTCCGTAGGGGGCGATTTTTTTTTCTACGCCCACTTCAAGATGGCGGACGCTTACTTCAACTGTAACATTGCTCAAACTGAGACTCGTTCTAAGAAACATTTCAAGAAAAAAAGTTGAATTTAATATTGCGGAACAAAGGTTGGCATGACGAGTCTCGAACGTAGGACCTCATTAACAGGAGTCACTATTTACTACCACTACATTAACCCATCATTCGCTGCCAGAAATTCACATTTTTTTGTGCGTCTCTTTAAAGTTCTTACAAAAGTAATCCTGACCCAACCCTAACTTACCATAGATAACCATGAACAACTATCAATAGCCCTATGGTATGAATTTACGAATAATAAATAAGCTGTGACAGTCCACCATCTTGAAGTGGGCGTAAAAAATAAATTCGACCGCAGAGGTTCCCTGGGATTTTTCAACGAAGGATTGAGAGCAAGCGAGAAAACTTTAAAATATATTGGAGAGCCGGTAGGCCTCGGCGGATTGTGCTCCTAAAAGTGGCATATTATGCTACCAGCAGTGCTCGAAACTTTGCCAAAATTATGCCAGAATTCCCAAATTATGCTCCTGATTACCGAAATTATGCTCACAAAATGACATAGATTCTGTGCATATAGGGGCGCGATAACGACACCAAATTATGATATTTTTCAAATAAACTGTTGTTGTAAGTTTATTTGTGTTTAGCGCTTTATGGCAGTTGGTCTCGGCCCCTGAGCTGCCCAAATCAGCTGCTCGCATCTCTAAACCATTTGTAAAATGCATTTAACGACTTAACGATCACATTTGTAGATACTGACTGAACCAAAAGAGTAAATTACTCACTTGATTTAAATTTACTCAAACTATAGCGAACAAAATCAATACAACTTTTAAATTCAATTTATTCATGTAGATATACACCATATTTACAAAATTTTATGAGTTTATGCTCCAAAAAGTGCTAAAATTTGCTAATTATACCGTGGCAGTGCTCGTTTAAGAAATTATGTTTTTTCCTCCAATTATGCCAAAAATTATACTAGCACAATCCGCCAAGGCCTAAGAGCTTGAGATCAGGAAGAGAGAACGGTTAGCGCGCGGGGATCTCTGGGACGGGTGGAAGGAAGCTCATGATCCTCTGCGCGCCCTGTTTTCTCACTCTTTCGCTCTCTCTCTTGAAGCCTCTGCAGAGGAATTTGCGGAGGAGAGTCTTCGAACTACACTTTCTCTCTTTGATCTTGTAGAAAAGTTGGCTCGTTACCCTGCCTTTCGGGGGGGGGGGGGGAGACGCAGGCTCATCTGAAAAATGACTACATACCAAGCCTAGTGGAAAAGTTGAACAGGTAACGTTAAAAATAGCTTTTCCATAGCCAAAAACCTATAAAATCAAGAATGTACTTTCTTTGACTTATAATAATTCAGATTTCATTCGAAAATTGTACAACTACTGTGACGTGATTTGCCATTTCCCATTTACGCTTGGAAGAGTAACTCCTCTGCACGCAAGAGAGAATGTAGTCGGTAAACTCAAATGCAACTGAAACTGCAGCCTTCCATTTATTTAAAACAGCCCGAAGTATACCAGTTTGGTCACGTGCAAGCGGAATATTTCACGAAATTGGACACTCAATGTCAGGCATGTCAGTTCATTGGATGTCAAAGCACTGAAAAGGCTTCTCTTTCACGCGACTGAACGGGTTTCACTCGCTGTGGGGCTTTTAAAGCAGAAAGTTAACCACCATTTTTTTTTCTTCTGCTCGAACTATAAACAAGGTTTTTTTGTGAGATTCAGCCAAGTATAGCTGGTTTCGGGCAGTTCAAATAGCTTTTTTATGCTTGATACGAACGAACTTTAAATTTACTCCAGTGTTCATAACTATACTGAACCTATTTGAATCGTTTTCGAAATGAAGCCATCCGTCCCACATTTATGACGTTTAAGGCAGAACTTTCCTTAGGCCGACCCTACTTATTTTTTTAAGTTTGCAGTCATCCGACTGACCAAAAATTTTTGAAATTTGAAAAAAAGAAAGTAGAAACAGTAATTAACTTAAAGTATATAAACAACATGCCACGACGAGTTGATTTTTTTTATCGCCCAAGTAAATGTACAAGTTTCACTGCAGGCGCATTAATCTCGCAACTCTTGTGGAAACACTTGGCGCACGCGGTACCCGGGGGGCAGGGGAAGGGGAGTGTTGCTCATTTTACTTTTCCGGCATGTTGTAGTAACAGATGAATTGTCGAGACTGGTAGCAATAACGCTATCTTCTAGAGGTGATGTCAGTTGAACAACGTTTTTAACGACAGAATCGCAATCAATCGTCATAACTAAATAAAGATGCCGTTTGCTTTGTTGCGCTAGTTCTTTTTAATAACTACACAATAACACATAATATAGGTGCCTTTACGAGTGAAAATTAGCGTGAAACACGCCGATATTGGTACCTTTTAAGGGGTAAATTAAAATTTTCCAACGGTAGGACCCCACTTCACCCAAGGAAAAGACACGACACCAAACTATGTAAAATGCATAGAGCTGCGATTCGTGTATTACATTTTTATTCGGAATACAATAACGTGGGTTGACGGTTTAAGTCTTTTCTCATCCCTGAGCTACACGTTGGGTCGGTAAGTAGATAGTAGAGATAAAAACATATAAAAACACGCTAGCCAACAACAAAATGCTGATAAGTTTCAGTGAGGGATATGAGTAACTACGTATACCTGCAACTGCATTTGCGAGTATCAGTATTAAATCAACTTAACTCGAATAACTTTAAACTTAAAGCTAAACTGACAGATGAACAGATACATGTAATGCAAGGGACTGTGCAACCTCAAAATTACCGGCCTTTATAAAATGTTTTAAAATCCTATTAAAATCGAAGTAATGTAAAACTGTCCTAATAATGAAGCATGACTTGAACAAGCCGACAAAACTCGATCAAGTTTCGTCTACCTCGCATGCAACAAGTTGTACACGCGTATACTCCAGGTGCCCTGCTCCTAAAACACGCGCGCGATATTCGTATTGTCCAGGCTGTTTAAGGCAAGCTTGGTCTAACAAGAAAGTGTGTTGGCAACTTATAAAAAGAGACGGCATCCTGAAAATTAATCATTTTCCCGCCATTTTCTGCCTGTGACATACACGCGTACTTTTTTTCGCCACTGAAGGCGTGCGCGCTCTCAACTGTGTCGATTCTGTACTGCAGCGGAGTGTATCGTTAGTAAGTTTGTGACAGAGACTGTGTAATGTCCTGTTCCATGTCCTCAGGGAGTGAGCAGTCCTGCGTTTCATCGTCATCCGAACCTGTGTCTCCGTGACTCATCTTTCTGACGTTATCAGTTCTCCTTGGCGCTTCTTGCTTCCTTCTGCTACGCGACGAAACCTTTAACTGCAGTTTGTGATGTGTTTTGTAAGACTCCTGTTCAAACAGTTTGTCTTCCGACCCCGTCTCCATGGGTTCTTCGGCGATTGTTTCACATGTTCCATTAACGTTTTTACCGCCTGCTGTGGCTTCTTCGTCTCCACGTCTGGTCGAGATCGAGGTTGCTTGTTCTTTCACCAGTGTTAGCTCAGCACGCGAGTTATCCTCCGTGTCCGTACCACTAAGTTCGTTTCCTGGCTTTGCCAGCCTGTCCGCGTAAACTGTCCAAGTACCACCACTGCTTTGAGCCACTAAAGATTTAAGACAGGTCTGATTAGAATTTGTTCCCAAGACATTTGCATTTAGTTTCAGTATTCTATTTTTAGCAGAATTTAACAGCTAGACGTTACGTGTAAAGTAGTTGTTTTAGAATTGACTTAACGTATCAATTATGTAAGAGCAATTAAAACCCTAACCAACAAGAACCATCACAATTTGTTAAACTTTTAACTTGGACTTGCCATCGCCATCATCACTATCATCATTGCTAAATACTAATAGTATTGTTATTATTATTATTTAAGAAAATAAAAAAGATAAAAGTTATTTATATTATTATTGTTATTATTGTTATTATTATTATTATTATTATTGTTGTTATTATTATTATTATTGTTATTGTTGTTATTATTATTATTATTATTATTATTGTTATTGTTGTTGTTGTTGTTATCATTATTATTATTATTGATGATAGTATT
>JAOBRG010385494.1:0-10890 GCA_027574985.1 Umimayanthus nakama | reverse complement strand
GGTTGAATAAACTCCCCCATAGGATTTTCAGACCTGAAATTTGACCTGAATTACCCTTAAGCAATTAAAATGAAACTTTCGGTACCTGTAAACTGATAACAGGCGCATTTTTAACGTTAATTGGATGACGTCATAATTTATAAAATTTGCGTAATAAATTATGCAAATTTAAGTTTGAAATAGAAAACAGTACAATTTTTGGAATAGGTGTTCTAATTTATTCTTTTAGACCCCTATTCTCCATTAAATTCCTCTTTGAGGCTGAAAATACAATTTTTTTTCTTTTAAGTTCCGTAAACTTGCTTTAAGCAGCTTTTGGTTAGAAAAATAATTTCCATTACAACAATCAGTTTCTAATTAAGAACTCTTGCTATGGCAACAGTCGTTTCACAATATGTCAACAGCCTGACCACCATCTTGGATTTTTCAAAAAAAAATTTTTTTTTCGCAAAATTTCGGCAAACTTTATTGAAATTAGCAGAAACATGTTTTTTCACCCTCGAATAGGAGTATACTTGAGAATAGAGTCCAAAAAAGGAACAAGAACAAGTTTTCAAAAAAAAATTACAGCTTTCTACTTCGAACTTAAGTTTGCATAAGTAGCACTTATTTTCATACTACAGGTACTTAAGATTTAATTTTGATTGCTTGAAAGCTTCAATTTTTAGGTTTCATAAACCTATGACCCCATCTATCAGCAATCAATCAATCAAAATCCAATTAACATAAAAACAATCGATCAATTGATCAATTTTAATTAGAAAGTGTTAAAACACTCAAAAGTGACACACTTAACATTGATGCACCTCAAACACATAGTTATACAGATATTTAGTATTAGTTTTGCAGGGCATGTTTTCTCAGAGATTAAGACTGTTCACAACTTGTTACACTAATGCTTCAAACTTTTTAGTTGATGTTTGTGTCACTCAAAATGTTTGAACTGCTCGTTAAGTTCCGAAATACAAGTTTAACAAGAAGTAGTTCACAGTTCAGCAATCTTTACTCTCTTAAAAATAAAGTTTACATAATATTAAGGATATCACAAATCGCATTTTAATTTGTGAACCATGTTCAAAAACATTAAATAAAATGCTTGCTGTGTAAAAGCATTTAACGCCATACAACTTTTGTCAAAAACATATCTGATTTATGAATGAACGGAAAACGTCAACCTTACACATTTATACGGTAATGCAATACAGGTTATTTATGGAAGTTTTGTATTTTAGTGGCTCTGGGTCTATCCAAGGTTAGTTTACTAAAGAGTCGGTAGCAAAGATAAATTGAAACAAGTCCAAATAGCCTTAGCGTCTTTGTTTGACAGGACTTGGTTATTTTTTATTGCAATCATAAAAAGAAAGAAAACAAAGGCTCATTTTCAAACACGGAACCTTGGCTACCCACAGAAGAATTGAACGGTTTTCATTCACATATTTTTAAGCATTATATTTTGATCAGATAGGTACCTGAAGCTTTGCTCAACGGCACTCCACGTGTCGATCGGCATGACTTAATTTATTTAAACGATGATTTCCCCACAATCCTTTGAATTGCTCCAACAAAGGGCTAAAGGTCGAAACGTCAGCTATGCACAAACCTCACAGGTGAAAAGCGTACCATATCAGACCCTATTAATCACACCCATATGAAGTATTCTCAATGGTCCAAAAACGTTATTTACTCTGGCTTGCAGTTAAATTCTGCAAACTGTTTCTTTTCCATGTTCGATCCACGATAGGGCCGGCCAAGGCTCTTTCGTGGATTACTACGGCAACTAGAACAGCAAGTCTCGAGGTTCACTGTCTTTCTCAGTCCGCCATATTAAATCGACCATTTTGTGGATAGTGTATGTATTTTCGTATGCTTATCTTGGATGATCGTTTGCTCTCTTTCATTACATTTTGCATACACATCGTCGCTTTATCAAGTGGGGATAGATAGGAAGGACAAACACCTAAAATATTTTTATATATCCGAGGGCGTTTCGGAACGACTGTCCTTCCTGTCCCCAAGTGATTTTGTCGAACTAAAAGTTGATCTGGGTAGAACACGATTGAATCCGAAAGAACAGAACACAACTTCATACCATTGTACGGACTTATCAGACTGACCAAGTTTGAGAAAGTAGTATACAGACCTCGCAAGCAACTCTGCTGTGTGAGTTGGAACGTCAACCGTGAGAAAGTAAGGACAGGATTTGGTGAACCAACTAATCTTGTCAAAGAAGGTGAGTATTCACTGGTCAGGACAGGTACAGTTTGTTTCTTATTCATTGACTGTGATATTTGAACGCATATTTAATTTACCGGTTTTGGTTTTCCATCGATTCTTTCTGGTTGCGATTTTGTGTAGTTAATAACGCGACCATAAAAACTGCTGAAATTAATTCGATGAAAAGTGACACAAGTTTGGTTTGCACTGACAATCGTCACAAAACTCCCGCTGAAGACCAAAAATAGCGGGAAACCGAATGGCGCGCGGTCGTGGCGTTCGCCCTTTTTTTCTGCCTTTAGTGAAACTTCAAAGAGTGCCGTCGTCAAACACGTGGAAAGTATTGCAGAAAAACTCGCTAAACTTGTTTGAGAAAGGAAAAGGTTTGGTTAATTTTAACTAACCGTTGTGTAGCAAACCAGTGGTTAGTTTAACTTAACCAACCTTTGAACCACGGGACTTTAACCTATGGTTAGTTAACCAACGGCTAGCAAATTTAACCATCCGTTTACGGCTAACCACTGGTTAAGTTAACCAGCTTTTTAGCAACCGAGGCCTGGGCTCTAAAGATAGCAAATTTTGACTTCCACGGCCTGGCAGCGGTCGCTAAGCTTTCGCTGTTTACGCAAGTCAAAGAATTGTGTCGGACTGGAGAAACCTGGAAGTTGGTTACTCGATTATTTCTATCGTCCAAAAATAAGAAGAAAAAGTCGTTAATAAACCCTTGGAACTTGTAGATGTTTCACTTACAGAGTGCTTAGCGACGTTACTCCAATACTTGGGAAGTCAGGGATGGCTGGTATTTTTGTGAAACCCAATGACCTAAGAACAAAACAATCGTGCTTTAGAAAGTAACTCAGAAACATACGGCATACTTAGTGTATATGTCGGTAAAGCTTCAACGAGGAAGTCTATTCTGCTTTGTACGTCAGGAAAACTAAGTTTTGATGTTTTGAAGTTTCATGGTTCCTTTTTGAAGCAAAGTCTGTTCAGGAAAAATTTTTCCGTCCAAGATCGACGCTATGAAAATACTTACAACTGAAACTACTTGGCAAATGTCATACAACAAACGTGGATATTTTTACGTGCTTCGGCAAATTTCGCAAAAGCCAAAACTCAACTGTTATCAAAACATGGACAGATTCCGGAAAAATTACTGCTACATTTAAAAGCGACTAATCGAAGTCTCTGTTGTAACGATCAGATAAAATATTCAAACGTCGACTCTTTAGTTGTTTATTTGATAGCCTTCTTTAATATGATAGGCCAAATCGTTGAAGACTAATCAATTTCCGAAACGTAAAACTGAAATAGTACGTATCTCTCGATCGAGCTATCAATTATCGTAACTCTACATTCAGACTTAATCCTGTTGCTGGATAAATAGATCGCGTGGGAGCATTTGTAAAAAGAACCAAAATATTCTTCACTAGTACAGTGTGACCTCTCTTTGTACCCGCGAGCCACGCAAAAGTTATCTGGAGAGTGTTTGCTTTATTATATTCTGTAGTTCGCAGCGAACGGCACACCATTTGGTCACGTTAAGATATAAAACGCTTTTTCATTGGCTACAAGAGTTTCGGCCTTATTTATTCGCCATTGTTACGTTGCGCGGGAGAATGGGTCGAGTATTAGATTACTTTTAACAATTCACTTTGAACTCAGTCGGTTTGGATCGAGAGTATAGTAGCGAATTGTACGAGAATATACCGTTTCTCAAGAATCCCGAAAAGAAACCCTCCAATTATATATAATTAATAGGTATCGAAAAGTACCTTATTCACTTTATTCATCGTAAAAGGTGTGTTATGGTAAATTATTTTCTACCTGCCGCTAAAGTCATGTTACTTGCACAGCGTCTTCAAATAATTGTTGACTCCATTGGTATCAATTTTTTGTGTAATGTTCGTAGTTTTGACATTTTTAGCAATAGTATTTAGGAAAATATAATTAAATTCAAGCAGTTATCAGGCTATTATTCATAAATGTATTACTTACAGTGCGCGTAAATTTTCCAGACCTGTAAGTGCGCCCTGAGAAATTTGAGTGATGTTGTTGAAGCTCAGGTCCCTGGCAAAATTGTAACAGTGCTTTTACAAGCAACATATCAACACATATTTCAGGGTACTTAAGAGCTGTTGTTCCTGGATCGTTGGTATATAAAACAGACTTAACCATCTGCTGTTTACATTCAGTATCAAAATATGTACCAACGCGCAAAATGCGACAACCGAGTGTTAAAATACTAGCTTAGAATACTGAAAAGCCAATCGGAGATCTGCAGATCTTCGATGATTTCTAAGAAATCGACTGTTAAATGTTTCAGCAGATACACTACAGCGCAGGCCATACAATAGGTGGAGGGAGGGTGCGAGGATCGTTAATGTTGAAAACGATGCAAAATATTGTAGTGATGGTATGATTCACAGTTTCATTACATTTCCGGCAGATTGAAGAACTCAAAACCCTCGTATCTTAGCTTGAAACTTGCATGACCCATCTTTCCAGCATTCATCGAAATAGAACCTGCTCACGAATTTTTGTAAAACTTTGTTCATAAATAATTCAACATATGTATACCCCAGAAAAGAAAAAAAGGGGGGTCCCCACACAACTTTTAGAGATAGTGGGGGCAGAAGTCGATCCCTCTTGGGCTATATATATTTTCGTTAGTGAAAGCAGTGCGACGTATCTGTTTTATCATCCGATCCTTTGGAGAAATACGAAAAGTTTAATAATGAATAATCTTGGATATTGAGAACATTTGCTTTGGGTGTTTAAACATAAACGTATTTATGGTATCAGAGTTTCTATCAAGTGAATGTATATAATGTTGCCTAATCCAGAGAAACAAAGATGCGCATTAATAAAATCAGCGTACAAGAAATATGATTCCGTCAGTTTTGCTATCCGTCTAACTTTCAAACAAGTGTGTAAAAACATTTAATAGGTTAAAAGGCAATAAAACGGCATTTTAGTGCAATCTTCTGGCTGATTTTTAAAGAAGGTAAATTCAAAATATCAGCTACGTTTGCCCCTTTTTTAAAATGACCTAACTTTAGAGGAATGTATCTTCGGTCTGCTTGGTCGGAATTGGTAAAAACACTTGATCTGTTCCTACCCTTGATGAATGAAGCTTAAAAAAAATCTTTTTTGTTATGTAGCAAAACACTTAACTTAACACTAGAAGGCATAAGGTATAAAATGTCGCACGAAGACATAAGGGGGGGGGGGTGGTCAATCTGACCCACCCCCTCGACTTTTGACACCGTTGATCCGATTGCATTAATATTTGGTATATATAAAGAATTTTTATTGTACTTTCAATATATCGAAACCACGTGGTATTTAAATGGTTTCCATGGCAACAAAATCAAAATAACTGACGTCACTGCGGACGCCATCTTGGATTTTCGAATTTTCAGATTTTCGAATTAATACCTGAAAATAGTGAGAAAACAGTATTTAGCGATTGAAATACATGAAATTGTAAAAAATAATGTGAAGTTGTCAGTTAAATGTAGAAAATAGTTGTATTTTTGGCGAAAAATTCCACTTTTGTGGGCAACACACGGGTTGCGTGACTTATTATGATGACGTCATCAGTCATGACGTCACTCAATAAAAATCAAAAGATGTGTTCACAAACAAAGAACAGTTGTGCCAAAGCTTTTCAAAATCGGTCAAGGAACAAAAATTTTAAACTAAAATAATCGAAGGGAGGGGGGTTCAGATTGACCTCCCGTTACGCTTTCTAGGGTTAAGAGCAATGTATCTTCGGTCTGCCTGTTCGGATTTTAATGCGTTTTTTTTCTAAACGTACGTTTCAAAATCTACTAATCTTGTTAAAGACCAAAGAGTTCCGAGCAGTCCTTAAGATCAAAAAGCAAAGTTGAAAGTTCCTTTTTTCAGCGATTAGTTTTAAGAGCCTTTTAAAAAACTAGCAGTTTTAAAGTGCCATTTTTGGCCTAAACCAATTAACAAACACGTGTTATTACACAGTTACTTTGATAATCCTAATATGTTGAGATTACGAATTGTGTTTTATTCTGGGATTTAAAGCAATACGAATATACCGTGGGGATGGGGGAGCTGTTGTTATAGGCTTTGTGACAAAGGCACCTTCGTTAAAAATACCAACAAATCCTGCTACGAAGGAGGGGAGGCCTCGGAAGTCAATTTTTCCTGATGCTGTTTGTCGTGAAGGTATTTTAACAGCTGCTCTTCACGACAAGCCTTACTTTGCGAGGGCTTATTTGGGATATTTATAGAACACTTCAACTTACCACAATTTAAGCTAGCAATTTTGTTAAATAGTGCTGAGTGGCCAAGCCTACCGGTAGCCCCTTCACTTGGATTAGTTGAAGACCTATTTACTTACAGAATTAATAAAGACGTCATCCCCACAAATGTACCGTTGCGAATGTCTGTTATGTGGTTGTTTTCTAAAGCCCTAAAAACAATACAATTCGTTTAAGAAGCAACTCAAAAACGTCTATGTGAGGTTATACAATATTTTAAGGAGTTTTTTAAATCGACGTTTATGAAGAACATTTATTCAAGTTTGGCTGAATAAAATTGACTTACTCATTGCACTCAATACGTTCTTTTTACCTTTTTGTTACGTTCCAAAGCCCAAACAGTCTAACAGGAAAAACTTCATATTTCGACAAAGTTTGTGAAGCGCACCGCCGCACTACCGGATTCTAAGAAACTGTTTAGCACTCTTAAGAAAGGTACGAATCACATTATTTAGTGTTAGTGGCACGTTATCAACTATCTCATCGCCCTTTGCTCAGTTAACTTATGAATCAATGGTTCTGTAGCAGGCTCGGGTGCCCCCCTGACTCAGATGCCTACCTGGCTCAGACGCCCCCCCTGACCCCTGTAAAAATTCTGAAAATAGAACCATTTGTTATGTTTATGACTGGTATGGGTATAGCATAATCAGAAACAAATGATTTGGGCTATAGAATCGATTTTCATTGAATAAGATTAAGTCTTTGGGAGCAATGTCATTTTACTTTCTTCTTAAAAGTAAGAACTAGAACATTTTGGCTGTTGATCGGTGTTTAAAAGTTTTGACAAAGTTTTGGCCTCAATCAAATGGGGGACTGGAAAATATTTACTTTGATTATCATTTGTTTCCATGGCCCTACTTTTGTTGACCCTTAAAATTCCGTAGCCAGCAGCCAGCCATCAATTTTTATACCCCCCCCCCTCTTCCAAAGTTAATCTCTCAGATCAACATACAAGTAGGCAAAATAAGTCATTTCACCACTAACTCAGTAACAGCAGGTCCTAAGAAACGATATTAATTCGTATTACCATCTCTTCATTGCTGCTTGACAAATGCTGTAAATGTTATTCAAGGTACATGTAGAGACTTGTCTTCAACATGCTATGCATGAAAACAAATTATCATAGTACTTGTCAGAGTAACCATTAGGGCTCGAAAGCTGCTCCTGAGTCGCCAAGAATCCTTCTTCACAATGTAGAATGATATAAAAAATTTGAGATAACTTAAGCATTAAGTGTAAGTTGCAAAAGCTGCTCAAAAGGCCCGCGCATTTCGAGCAAAAGCAATTCTTGCTCTACACAATGCAGTATGGTATGAAATGTTTGGGATAACTGCTGTTCATTGACAGCGCATTGTTTATATCGATTGTAAGAAAATAGTTTACTCCATAAATAACATTAAAACCAATTATCGTGAGGGAAGCGTCATAGCCCAGAGGGATGGGGGGAGGGGCACACTTATTGGGGGCGTCTCAGCTTGGGACACCGGCAGAAACGGTGCAGGGTAAGCGACGTCCCAGAAGAAGACGTCACGATTATATTTAAGCACAAAACTGCTTTCAACACCCGGATCCGTTTTGAATTTGTTTGAGCTTTTAATAGCGCCATTTAACCCCGCTTAACTGACCTTACCTACAGTCCGGTCAGTACGAAATCGTATTGCCTGCTTGCTATGTCTCTTCAAGGGCGCTCTGAACCGCCATACTTCTGCCCTTGCGCTTTTGCTTATTAAGAATGAATTCTTTTGTCCATGTAAACTTTATTTAACACTGAAGTTTTTTCTAGCCAACCCAAAAGACTTTTTTAATCGCTTCACGAGTACTGATAAAAATATCGAAGAAGCATGATTTTGTCAATTTCGTGATTGGAACCACAGGGCCTATTTTTTTTGGTACCTTATTTATTATTCAAAATAATTTGTCATAAAATTTTTAAAGTCTTTTCATGCACAAAAGTCCCTAGGGATCTCAGGTTGTCTTCCCCTCGACAACAAATGATCCCTCCAAAGTAAGAATGATATAAAACAGCCCTGAAGTGAATGTAAGCAGTCGATTTAAATCATTATTTTGCCCAGGAATATTTATCCAAAAGATCCCAAACAGATTTTCTGCCACGGTTATGATGGAATGAGCACTCAAACAAAACAAACCAATTAAAGACAGTCCCTTTGCTCGTCTTCAGTTCACCCTGTAATTCACGGAAAACCAAGCAGTCAGCACAAAAAATCATTTTGCACACTTAACCCTAGAAGGCCGAAGGTAAAAAAAAAAAAAAAGTAACAGGAAGGCATAAGGATGGGGGGGAAGGGGGGGGGGGGTCAATCGGATCCCCCTCGACTTTTGACACCTTTCATCCGTTTGACTTGATATGTGGTATATAGAAAGAACTGTTATTGTGCTTTCAAACAATCAATACCATGTGGCGTTTGGTTGATTTCCATGGTAACCAAATCAAAACAATTGACGTCACTACGGCCGCCGTCTTGGATTTTATAATTTTTAGATTTTCGAATTGAACACTGAAAAAGGTGAGAAAACAACATTTAGTGAATGGAATATACAAAATTGTAGGAAATAATGTGAAGATGTCAGTATTTAGGCAATAATAGTCGCATTTCAGCGGAAAATTCCACTTTTGTAGGCAACACAAGGGTTCTGTGACTTATTATGATGACGTCATTTGTCATGACGTAAAAGTAAGGCAAAGTAAAGTAAAGTGATGCATTTATAAAGCGCCCTTTTCATATAATGATGCTCAAAGGCGCTTTACAATAAACATTTTACCCCCAGTCGACCAGAATCATTTACAAAGTGGTCCATATGTGCTGGTACTCATTTTACCGACCCCGGAAGGATGGAAAGCTGAGTAAAATTTTGCGAGAAAGGAGGTCACCCAAATATTCAATCCTCGACCAGGCCGCGAATTGAACCGGGGACCTCAGGGTTGGGAGGTAGAGATCTTAACCACAGCGCCAACCACTCCAACGTCACCTTATGAGGGTCTAAAGATGTGCTAACAAACATAGAACAGTTGTGCCAAAGTTTTTGAAATCGTTCAAGAAACAAATATTTTACGCCAAAAGTATCGAGGGGGAATAAGATTGACCCCCTTACGCCTTCTAGGGTTAACATGTATCCGGGTCTTTCTTGAATACGGATATTTTTTGTCGTATTTAAAAAAATATCATGTATACACGTTGCGTATTCAGTTGATGAAGAAGTCGCAAAGGATGGCCGTACGCCATGCCAGATGAACGAAAATGCCAGTTGGTGCTGTATATTTGTGATTAGAGAGCTTAGGTACTGAATGTTTCAAGTTGTTTATTGAAAACTTCAAGTGTAGGTAGGAAAAACTATGGAAAGGTCAAAAAATTTAGCTTCTTCCTTGGACGTTTTGGAGTTGACAGCAGACAAGAGAAAAATAGCTCTAATGAAGAGCTCTTGGTCTGACATTCAGAGACGTAATACTTACAGTATTGTTAATCCTGCTAAATCTGTAAATGCGCCTGGTGCGATGGATGCGATCTTGTTGTTGAAGAGGCGCCTAAGAAAGAAACATGTCCCCTTGCAACTCATAATCATTCGTATCAATAGTCAATAACTGTTGTCTATAAGATGTTCAAATTGGATTTGTTGTTAGTGGTATTCAAGGCCACCAATACAGAAAAGGGTAAGAAATGAGAGTTATCGGCGCTAGACCAGCTACAAAATAATATAAAATAGGAAGAGCTTAAATAAAACCAAATTAAAAGACAAATGTTGTTAGATCTACTTGTGATTGCAATTTATAATAAAAAGTGACATTAAAGCTCCTTAAATGATATTGCATTGTTCCAGCTATGTAGAAAACCAAAGTTTTGCAAAATGTAGTGGTGTGTAATCTACAATAAACCCGTGCTTACAGCCCTATTGTTTTACAAGTAAATTGTTGGACTTAAACGCTTTTCTTAATAAATGCTTCTATTTCAGCCAACTTGTTTTAGGGACGGACAAGTTAATCTAGTGTGTATGTGTGTGTGTGTGTATGTGTGTGTGTGTGTGGAGGGGGGTAGGGGGGTAGGGGGAGGGTGAAAGAACTTGCAAAAAAAATCGCAGAGCCCCAAAAGGACATACAGACATTTGCACACGCAACATTGTGAAAATCTGAAACCAAATGATGGTTTTATTCACACCGTAAATAGATCCGTAATTTTAATAGTTTTAGCGCTATATATGTTCATTAAATTAAAATTATTATTGTGTTGAAACACAAATAGACCCAATTTTAACTCCCCCCACCCAGAAAAAAAATTGCAGACCAATTATAGCAGCAACAAAAAGAAATGCTCAGAAGTCATTCTTCCAGCCCCCCCCCCCCCGAGACTAATTGTCCCGTCTC
>JAOBRG010385483.1:0-10891 GCA_027574985.1 Umimayanthus nakama | reverse complement strand
TGAATTATGATTGGTTCTTAGCGTATTCGTGAGCGGGCAAGATTTTCCTATCTCTGACCACGGTCACAGTAACCTGCCTGCTTTGCTTCTGGTTCGCTCCTTGATGTGCTTGTCCGTTGGAGGAAAAAATAAATAAGTTATTTTCCGGCTTATTGTCGGTCTGTATAGGGAAAAGCTGTGACTTCGGCCTGAATATGCTGACCGAGGCCCAGAGGCCTCGGTCAGCACATTCAGGACCTCGGTCACAGTTTTTTCCTATACGGATCTCCCAGCCGGTAAATAACATAATTATATATATCTTGATTAAAGTCAAGCATTTTGATTGTATTCAAGTACTACTTGTACACATCATTGATTTGTAATGGATCATATACTCAGACTCAAGTTCTAGTTTTTGCTAAAATTACCCAGAGGTTTCATTATATGTTTTACATTTTAATTATATAAGTAAGTTAATGTGCTCTAATATATATCCCAAATGATACACTCTGAGAATTAGCCCTAGAAAGAAAATGGGTCCACACGAAGAAAGAGAAAACACTCTGACCCAGATGAGGTTCGAACCCATAACCTCCAGAACAGATAATCATTGCTTTACCAACTGTGTAACAAGGCAAGATGGGATATTGTTGTGGGAAGCTAAGATGGTAATATGCAGCAAATGAGGACCTGTTGACCCACTCACTTACATGTACATGTAAATTAGCGTTACACAAGTGGTCTGCAGACAGCTACTATTTGTGGTTATATGTAGGGCCATTGAGCCCATTATTCACCAACTATTTATCCCCAAAAGAAGCTCTCTGTCCACCAACCCCCAATATTAAATAAGATTCAGTGAAAGTATTTTCCAAAAGTTGCTGTACTGTATAAATAGCTTGTTTCTGTCCAAAAACATTTTCAATCAATAAATATTAACACAAACTATACTGTCCTACAAATGTTTCAGAATTTTTTTTCAAAAAAATTCAAAAACTTTCTACAACTTTCAGAACACTTGTCAAGAAACTCCACTGTTTCCTGGCTACTTAGATACCTCAAAATTTAAGAGTAATATTTTTGTGTACACCTGTTTTCAATGCTATCCTGGACCCAGTTGTTCAAAGCCAAACAGTTCTACTGTAATCCTAGGTTAACTCTTAAGATTTTACCGATAGTTAACTAATCCTGGATAAGTAATAGTCAGGCTTTGAACAACCAGGTCCTGGAGGTACAAATTGTATAATTATTACAATTATACGAGATATACAGTATGTTGTGTTGAAAATATCCTCATCACTCCACACTGCAATGTATGATCAGTAAAATTACCTTCATTTGTTTATTTAAATAAATAAACATTTGTTTTAATATTAATTCATTTCATTTTGTTTTATGATTTTAGATGGTTGATGGAGATAGCTTCAGATTTGGAACAATGTATTGAAAGGATAAAGTAAGCATTCTTTTGTTGAGGTACTAATAGTTGACTGTGTACATAACAATGGTACAAAGTATCTTTATAATAGTTTGAATTCCTTTGAATAAACATTAGCTAAACATTAATTATTTTAGTTATATTTTTGAACAGTTAATTTTCTTTTGCAGGGAAGCAAAGAAGAAAAAGGAAGCCCTCAGCCTTGGTTACCATGGTAACATTGTAGATTTATGGTACGTCCCGACTATTATTAAATAATTTTACATGAAAGCCATATAGAAGCAACTTTTTGGAAACTGTAATATAATTATTAGTTTAATAGTGCTTATTATAAAGTTCAAAGCAAAAACAAATTTAAGGGTACATACTGGATAAATCTGTTTTTGAAAGTTATAAATAAATAATGATTATTTAATTTAACAGATAGATTTAAAATAAATGTTATACAGAAATGTTGTGACATAAATACATGCATGCAACAAAAAAGAACATTATCCAAAGACTTTAAAAATCAAAACACTTATAATTTAATCAAAATGGAGAAAAGGTTCAGTTTTAATAATGAATGTCTTTTTAAAGTAAAACATATGTTTCATAAAATGTTCATGTGCAAGGCCAAATAATATTTGTTTGCATTAAATTCAATAGACATGTTATTGCAGGGAAAGACTTGTTGTCGAGTATGACAAAACAGGAGAGCGCCTTGTTGACTTTGGGTCAGACCAGACATCACTTCATAACCCCTGGAATGGTGGATACTATCCCGTACAGGTACAGCTACCTGTAGCTTGCTATATAGATATAGATCTTGTATTTAAATAAAGACTGCATGTACACTGGTTTACAACTGGTTATACCGGTATGTACTGTAACAGTATTTTATTCACACATTTCCCATCCACAGTATAATTACAAATTCAAGCTGAAGTAAATTTGGAACTTGCAATCAATTTTTGGTGAAATTTTTTAGACTTTTACTGTAAACAGTAGAAACATTTAACCCAAAAGAAGTAGAAACAGTATCATGGCAGGATAATATCAACATGAAATAATTGGTTCAAGCCAGTTGAGCATGCTTGCAAAGTTTAGCCAGGACACTTCTGATCACTGTTTTTAGTGTTAATTTAGACCAGGGTGTTCTAGTTTTATTGACCAACATAAACATTGACACAGTTCATTCATTGCTTGAGAGATTTCACTAGTTTTAGTTAAATTCCTTTTCTATTTTCTAGATCTGCTTAGTACTTAATATAAGAGCTTAAAACGTTAATAAAATAAATAAATGTACTCTCCTGTTATCCACTGAGAATAAATACAAAAATCACAATATTTATTATTTATTTTGACTAAAAAACGATAAAATTGTTGTCTGATTGTTTCTTCAGCTGTCATTTGAAGAAGCAAATGAGGTGATGCATCATGATCCTGAGAGGTTTAAATCTTTGGTTCAGGAAAGGTAAACGCTGGTCTTATACATCATTTGAATTCAGTACATGTACTGCCAGGTCAGTCCTGCAGATGAAATATCCAAAGTATGGAAATTACCAACAAAAATTTTGTGAAAGAGAGTAGTTCATGGAGAATGATACATTTGGTAAAACAGGAACTGATACAGTACAGCTGCATAATAAGCACTCTACTCTGCAGCAGAAGTAAGATTTACATTAACAGTGCCCAACTAGTGTGGTTTAGTGAAGGAGAATGACAACACAAGCAGTGCAAGAGTTATAGTGACGGCAATGTCATCTTAAAGGCAACCAACAGCACTCAGGCAGTATCAGCACTGTAACGGAGATATGCATATGTACATATAAGTATGTATAATTGTGTTGCTACTAAACTCTAGTATTAGCATGCTAATGTATATTCTTATGCTGCAGTTTACATATAGGAGTAGACACATAGGTGCCAAATTTAGGAATCTGGACAAGCCTGTGAACTAACTTAAGGAGAGATAAATTTCATGTACATGTGTATGTAACTTAATAATTAATTATTAATTTTTGTAAAATTGTGTTTTGCTTTATTTTACAGTCTTCGCCGCCAAGTGACTGCTATTACTAAACTCAGTGAGCAAGGAGGAATGTATTTCTGGGATTACGGCAATGCATTTCTTCTGGAGGCCAGTAGAGCAGGTTAAATAATTTAATCTCTGTTCATGTACAATAACTTATTACAGCTCACTTTTTTAGAACCTTAGGGGCTGCCCAGAATCAGAGTCATGACACTTTGTAAAGTCTGTCATATCAAAAACAATAATAAATTCTAATTTAGAATAACAATTGAAATGATTGTACTGACCTCCAGTGGATGCTCTTGTACCTCCCTTCCAGGTGCTAATGTGCGCAAGGAGGGAGCCCCACCCGGAGTGTTCAAATTTCCAACCTATGTTCAAGATATTATGGGGTAAGGAAGTGCTGCAAGGAATTTCACCTTAATGGCAAACTGGTAAATTTTAATTGATAATTTAGTAATTGAAATATAATTTAAATAATACAGCCTTGGCATACACTTTCATGACGCTAGTTTTTATGCATGAAAAAATTATTTGTGCATGCATTGCACACATGCAGTACATATACAGGGTTGCCATAGTCAGTGAAAAGCCAGGGAAAAATAAAATTTTTTCAAAGTCTGGGAAACGTCAACAAATTTTGCATTTAGTCGGGGAAATTTATATTATTTTAGATAACTATTATGAGCACCAAGTCACAAGAACATCAAATAGAAATTGAGAACAAGGAAAGCAGCTTGAACCTATAAACAAAAGTTTACTAAAAATATGTGAAGCATGATATGTTTTCTGTACAAATTGCCATGTTTTACCCTAGAAGGCTTAAAGGGGGGGGGGGGTCAATATGACCCCCCTCCCCTTGATTTTTTGGCTTAAATCTTTTGTTCCTTAACCAATTTACGAAAGCTTTGGCACAACTGTTCGTTGTTTGTTGCCACATCTTTTGACTTAAATTAGGTGACATCAGTCACAATCGTTGACATCATAATAAGTCCCGCAACCTGTGTGTTGCCTACGAATGTGGAATTTTTGGCTAAAAATGCAACTGTTTTCACCTAAATACTGGTAACTTCACATTGTTTCTTACAATTTTGTATATTCCAATCGCTAAATGTTGTTTTCTCACCATTTTCAGTGCTCAATTCAAAAATCTGAAAATTTGAGAATCCAAGAAGGTGGCCACAGTGGTGTCATTTATTTTAGTGTGGTTGCCATGGAAACAATTAAACACCACATTTCTATTAATTGAAAGTACAATAAAAGTTCTCTATAGATATGTACCAAACATCAAGTCAATCGGATGAAAGGTGTCATAAGTGGAGGAAGAGGGAAGGGGGGGGGGGGTCCAGTTGACCCCTCCACCTTTTTTGCCTTAGTGTAACTTTTATTACCTCATGCCTTCTAGGGTGAAGGTCAGTGAAATTTTGCTCTAGGTAAGAGAAAAGGCAGGATTTTTTTTTTATTCTGATGTGTGGCTACCCTGATCTACATGTACGAGAGTATGTACATTCAGACTGTTTTGATGGTATTTAGGACAATGGTACATGTAAATGCATGTATACTGCAAAATTTTGTACATAATTTTGATGCAGTATAGAAACACTGACACAATCGAATACTAAATAAATGTGAAATCCAGCATTTCTCAAATATATATAACTGCTAAAATTATTACATTGTATGAAGATAATCAGCTTGAAGATTTTCTGGTTTGAAATTTTTAAACCAACTAGTACTTCATTCAAACATAGAATATTAAGTTAACTCCAGGGAAGTTTTAAATTATGTATACTAAGCAGCCTTGTACTTGTTTTGTCTGACAAGAACAAAAATTTACAGCAAGTTACATGTCATGCACAAATAATTGCAAAAATCACAATTTAAACTGTGTGCTTAAAATTTAAATACATTGTGTAATATGGCTTCTCCAGTTTTCCAACTCAATTTCTCACACTAAAAATGTTTAATATGTGTACACTGAGCATATGTTTTGTGTTTGTTCCAGAGATGTGTTCTCCCTTGGCTTTGGACCCTTCAGGTAAATTGATTTATAACAAATTTTACATCACTGACCTTTTACAAATGAACTTTTCTCTTCCTCATTTTTCTCTGTTATACACTGCACAGTAATCCTGGAGCACTGAAGCTTTTAGTTATTAAACAAAAAACAAAATTCTTATACTGTGCATAATTATAAATTACATTAAGTCAATCTCGGGTGAGATCAAATACACATGTGTGATTGTGATAATACACTATATATATATATTAGACATCAAGACAATAAGTTTTACAGAACCTGTTTTACCGAGCCATTTACCGGTATCATTCCACGTGAAATACCTGAGCTCAAGACGGCATATACAATGTTCTACAGTACCAGCACTTCAAATATCTGAGTTAAGTTATTACCGGTATGTTCATTGTTCATTAAGGGCTTGAGGAAAGACTAATGTACAATACTGTACTGGCATGTGCACTGTTCTTGTATGCAATTTATATTTAGTACAATACCTCAGAAAAACTAATATAACTTGAACCTTACAAGTCTTACTATGTTAAGTTTCTTGACTCGTGACTAATATTCCATAATGCTATAAACTAGATACAATATACCAAACCTTATTATGTTACATTTTTTCACTTGCATCCAATACTCCATAATGCTATACACTCAGTTGGACCAATCAGACTCTCTAAGCACTGTCTTAGCTTGCTAATAATTATTAGTCACTGCTCCCTTCAAGATGGGTGTGCACTTCTGGCCTTGCCGCTGATCTGCAGACAACAGATAAAATTGCTGCTAAAATCATAGAAGATATCCTTGCTGAGGAGGGCCGTGAGTGCTTAACAGATTAACTTCATTCTTTTTATTTTTCTGTTCTTTCTTTTTTCAAATTTTATAAGAACAGTTAAATTATTTGTTGTTTTGTGTTGCATGATCAATTCCAACAGGCTGGACCTATACTGGCCGATCCTAACAGTTACTGTATGGTGTTTTCATCATTTCCTCCCAAATATACATGCGGCAGCTAAAGAACTCTATGATAATTAGCAACTATCCCCCGAAGTGGAGGTGAATAGTGAAATATATTCTACCGAGCCGTGAAGCGGCGAGGTGAATATTTTTCACTAGGCACCGACGCTGAGGGGGATAGTTGTTTTAGTATTAACCGAACAGGTGGATTTTGTGTTTGCAGGAGTAGCTTCTACGCTCATTTGACGAATTTCCTCTTCCGCAACATTTGCAAAACGAGCCATCATTTTGAAAATTTCGTCTGGAGGTGAATATCCTAGGATATACCTATTCTGATAAACCAATCAGAGTGCGCGAAAGTGCTATCCACCTGTTTGGTTAATACTAAGAAGTGAATAGACTTAAAATACTTCACATTGTTGACTATTAATTTAATCAATGTATAATCCATGTAGATCTCAGTGGATTGATGATTGACAGGTTACAATATATGAGCTATTTGTAGCTGCTCTCATTGCCTTTCTAGTTCCCAAAGATGTCAAACAACAGTACGAGGATAATCTTCTCTGGATAAAGAAGGCCAACCAACACCACCTGGTACTTTCATTACAGTTAATTGTAAAGACTAAGCCTTTTCCAGCTACTCATGTACTTTTTTCAACCACACCAACAGCCCTTGACCCTATTTGGCCTGGGGAAGAGGGGTTGGGGGCAGAAAGCGTTCTAAACTGGGGGGTTAAAGGGTCTGCAGATCAGGGGGTTTGGCCAAGAACTGCATTTGGATTGTAGATTTTAACAATAATTTCAGCGGATCTGCAGATCCAATTTACTTGATGAATAAACAGTATTTACAGTATTTGAATCATCTAGTTCTTCTCTCACATGTTCTATCCTGTAATCTTTATGGCATAATCACAAATTTGAACATTCTAACGTGCTTATACGAACTCAATAACACGCAAAGCTCCAATATTATACATTGATGTGTAATCTTATTTAAAAACTCTTTTGTTTTTGTTTTTACGTCGGTAATGTGGCCTGATAACTAAAGCGGGTGGACACCTAGCAAGGGGCCTGGAGCCCCTTTCGAGTCCAACCCCTTTGAGGCAATAAGTCCCACTGAAGTTGTTAAAAGCACTGAATAAAAAAAAAACTCAGTAGCCTTTCTAGTGAGAACTTTTTGGGAAAAAAATTAATTATAGAATCATCAGTTTCTTCACAGCAGTTGCCATTAATGCATTTTTAAAACTTAAATTTTAAATCTTAATCTATACTTACCAATAAAACTAAGAACAGTTGATCCAGCCGTTGTTGAATCCTTAAAGTTGAGGCTATTTGCCCATGCAAATATTGAAATAACTAGAGCTCTGCAGTCCCGTATGCGTCCTCAAGTTTGCGTTGAACTTAAAGCCTCTACGGAATAGCACTGCCTGCTCGGAGAAACCAACCACACGTTTGTAGACGAAATTTATGGAGTGCACGCGCGAAATTAAAACAACCTGACATTAGGCGATATACGCGATATGCATTTTTAGCGGGTCCAAGTTTGACACTGACAGCCATTTGCCGGTCATTCCAAATGCTGTTCAAAGTGATCTTAGTTCTTTCTTGTTCAGTGCTTGTCAGTAGCTGTAGATAACACTTGCTTGATACAGAACAGTCAGGTAAGATCCAAACATTGGAGTTTGCAAGAAATATGAAGGCCTTCATTTCCCTGCTTTGCTTTCGCCGTGCGTCCAGCTAAGAAACACTACCCGGCATGCAATGGGGACCATCCAAAACAATGACATCACGATTCCTGAATTTTCAATTTTTTTGGGCAACTTGGACCCGTCCAACTGTGTAAGATTTTGCTGTTTTGGCCAAGAACTCAATTCTCCTTGGTTCAATCGCCACAAAAATCACAGACCCTATAAAATTTGAAATAGGAAAGTCGCTGTAAACACCTGAAGGCGAGAGCTTCCTTAGTTTAAGAGAAATTATGCTTTGAAGAAAATCTTGCCTTACGTTTGTTGTAAATTGGTTTGATGTCATAAGAATGTCAAGAATTTTCAAATATTTTTCATGAAGTGAACCCATCCAAACCTGTAAGATGGAGATGTTTTGGTAAAAAACTCGATTCTCTGCAGTTCAGTGGCATCGATATTCACAGACTCGACAAAAGAAAGTATCTGAAAACCATTGTGAACAATTTGAGTCGGAGAAGCTCATTCAAAAAAGAGAAATTGCGCTTTGAATAAAACCAAGCCATACATTTACTGTAACTTGACCCAGATTTGTAAACACTGACGTCACTGCAAAAGAATTTCCTGAATTTTTAATATTTTTCACGAAGTTGTACCCGTCTAACTGTGCAAGATAAAGTTGCTTTGGTCAATAACTCAACTTTCCTTGATTCAATCGCCACAAAATTCACAGACCCTTTGAAGGTAAGCACAGAGAAGTCTCTGTAAACATCTGGAAGTGAAAGGTGTATTCGTTAAAGAGAAATATTGCTTTGAATAAAACCTTGCCATGCATTTACTGTAAATTGGCATGTTTACCTCGCCCCATGCTTCTCTACGCTTGCACGCGATCAGTGTTGTGTCACCGTACCAGCTGTCAGCAGTCCCACGTGGATATAATCCAATATTTTGCCAAGTTACTATTTTAAAATATTCACCACAGAGGATTCAATTGGCAGAAGTCAGTAAGTTTCACCGTTGTTTATGCTGCAAGTGTTTATTTCGTTTACTGACACACGAAGACTTGTTTTGAGTTCTATATAAATGAATTTAGCAAAACAGGAAGTTTAAAACCACCATAGAATTTTGACAAAGCTTATCTGAGGTATTTTGGAAACAAACGTGTTTCACATATCAATAAAAATAGATTTAAAACGATGAAGTACGACCAAAAGTGTTGATCGAAACTGCACCAAGAGCGGTGACCGACAAATGAGTGACATGTGATGCAATTTGCTACAGTCACAGACTCGCAACATTTTAAAATTCTCTGAATTTTATTCTTTCATTAACCGCTTTAAAAATAAAATAAAGTATTTTGTAAAAATTGAAAGAGACAGACAAACAGACTCCCTCGCAAGAACAATACTATTCTTAAAATAGTAATTACTACCTCGATGTTTTTCTTTTAATGGAAAAGGCATTCTGGTTACTCATCAATATGTACAACCAAACTGCTCGAAACGCCAGCTGTTAACCGAATCTCACGGGCGAAAATTTGAACAGTACCACAATAACTAAGCAGCCTACGGACTTCAATGAAAATTTGTAAGGAAATATTCTTATCACCCAAAGCAAGAACGAGAATTTGTACGCCAAACAAAACCTTTAATTCACTGGCTGCTTTGCTCACTTTTCCGATGTATTTTGTTTTCCCTCAGGTTGTTGGTTCCCAGGCCCGCATTCTCTACGCGGACCGACGTGGCCGGGCCGCCATAGCACGAGCTTTCAACAAAGCCATCGCAGAAGGACGAGTGAGGGTATGTATCGTTATAGGACAAAGTTTGAAGCGGTTGAAAAATTTAAACTTTTGTTTTGTTCACACGGAGCTGACGATCCAGGTTGAATTGGAATATTTACATTCTTCTACGCAGACCCTTAGCTAGTTCCTTGACTAGTTGATGTATGGTTTCTCGTTTACTTACCGGCCGCTTATTACCTTAATAGGAGCTTGGGAACGATTGGTTTTCTTGACGTTGCGGAACTCATACTTGTGACGTATACGAGATCAGTTTGACCATCGGTCGAGTACGGTCTAGGAACGAAAACGGAATACTTGTCGGTGGTTTTTCTGTCTAACCATGCGCAGAGGGTTTTCTTACGGTTAGCGTCGTTCCGTGTGAACAAAATACCTAAACACACTAAATATTAGCCGGTAAAAACTCGTCCAGTAACGCGAGAGCGAAGCCTTCGAGGAAGATGTTAAGGAAGCAATACTCGTGTTTGTATAAATACGGCGAAGAACTGCTTTGAAGTTGTTTAGGAACAAACAACCTTGAGAACAAACAGACTAATACTGTAAACGTGAGAAAGAGAGCAAGTATTAGAGCAGTAAAATTGTCCGTGAGCTTAGACATGAGCTGGTCTAAACACCAAATTCAGTTATCCGGCTTTCTCTGGCTGGTTAACGTTTTTGAACACATACAGTTGTGAATGTTTGCATTTAAAGAAATCCAGTTGACACCGACATAGTAGCTTAAACATACGTAAACTTCTGAAAATAAGCCCCGTTTAAATAGATCGCGCTTGCTGTTTGATCAATGAGATCTCAACTGTGTTAGGCCCGTTTCAAACGTCGCATTTCTCATGCGTCGATTACATTTCAAATGAGGTGGAACAATAGAATTTGCTCCTTCGCATTGTGATCGGCGCATGAGAAATGCGACGATTGAAACAGGACTAATTCTTGGTTTGCATGTGACGTCATAGCCGCCTTGTTAGTGTACAACAACAATAGAGTTGTAATTACATTCTTTTGT
>JAOBRG010385472.1:0-10891 GCA_027574985.1 Umimayanthus nakama | reverse complement strand
GTTAATACTAAAACAACTATCCCCCTCAGTGTCGGTGCCTAGTGAAAAATATTCACCTCGCCGCTTCGCGGCTCGGTGGTATGTATTTCACTACCCACCTCCACTTCGGGGAATAGTTGTTAAATATTATATTATATTATGTTATATTATATTATATTATATTATACAACTTCTGAATATAGTTGGCAAAGGAAGTTAACAGTGTATGTTCTTCTATGAAATCTTCCTTCTTTTTCATCGTTAAGATAAGTTGGAAAAATATAATTCATCTATGTAAAAAAGTTCAAGTTTATATGTCGATATTTCTTTTGCCTAGTCCTTCATAGCTAAAAAGTTGTGCTAAACCAAACACTAGATAACGCAAAAGAGAAAAGTTTTGCTGAGGAAGGGGGAGGGTAAGCTTTAAGTTAGGTCCAAGACCTCCATTGATACATTAGAAATCGCATTCTTCAACAAACAACACCGAAGCATGTTCTGCTCGACTTTCTAGGATTCAATATGTTTTAGGAGAAACGTTATTTTTTTAAGTTAAACTTTAAGCATCTCGTAGCTTTAGCGCCATTGTAACTAAGTATAACCCTTTACAAAACGTGTGATGTTGTCGTGGTTGTTTGTCTAATCCGAAGTATAACTGTACATAGAAGTAACACAGAGACGAAACCTTGCATTCGATGCGTCAAAAACATCTCACACTCGCCGAAGAGACTGTCAGTGCCATCTGTCTGCCCCCTTCAACTGCTCTCCTTTGGCTCTCCTTCGTCGTCGTAGTCCTCGGGCCCAGTTCTACTTAACACACATTATTTACGTTTTCATCTCTGCAGGTGGTTAAAGAAGCACGGGCTGGTTTCTAGGAAACTGACCATACTGGACGCGTTAGCGCCTACCATCATTCCACACTCTACTAAATACGTTCCCATCTTGGACAAGCATGTGCTTTCCAAGGTGTTTGATCAGGTGCGTGGGAAAGCAGGGAAAGGGGCGACTTTTCACGATTGGTTTTTGTGAAGAAAAACTAAAGTGTCTGTCACTGTTGTGTGTTTGTAGGTTCTGCCGCTTGCTCACACGACAGGGAGTGACCGAGATCAAGTACAGCTGATAAACCCACAAGGCGTGAACCTGAAGGCCTACGAAGCAAGGTTGGAGATCGCTGTCACCGGATTCAAAAGGTGAGTGGCAGCCGTCGATTTGTTCGTGTCAAATGTTTTTTTTGGTTTGATTTCATAGCTTGACCAGGGTCAGTACAGTTTGTGTTGCTGTATTTGGGCAATTTTACACATTGGAATTCTAAACAGTCTAAATGTTTTTCTTTTTCTTTCTTTCTTGCGCTTTGAACTGTCTTAAACTTAATAACACAGCTGTTTCAAAAACGTTGACTTCTACAAGGCGCAATACCAAGTTCGAAAGGGATTGTAGGAGCGCTGTATTCTACGTTGCGTACCATCAACTAACCCGTACACGAAGTAAACAAAACTAACCAAGCACAAAACTAAATAAGACCAATAACCAGCTTAGCAATTAAACTAATGAGGCCTCCCGTCATGCTTCGCGGTCTGGGTTTTTCCGCTTTTCACAGGTCAACTCTTTTTAAAATAGCTTTGTGCAAACTTAGTTGTGCCTTTGCTACTTTTGCGGCGTACTATTTGCAGATTTATATTTACTCTCCTAGTAGGATGATATCATTTCGCTAGAGTTGCTGTTTATATTCTTAACATTAAGACCTCATTTTTTTCTTATGTTCGTATTATCAATTCTTACCGATGTATCCGGGACTTTATTAATCTTAGGAAACTGGACGAGCACGTGTTTAGTGCGCTGAGCGACCGAGAGAGACTGAGGTGAGTGGTGCATTATCTTCACCAGTGGTTTCATCGAAACACCATGAAGAATGTAAAGTTAGTTGTCCTCCACCCGGACCCCATACCTACTTTGTGTTTTAAAACTGGATTTTGTTTGTGCAGTGCCATTACAAATGTTTAGTGGGCTTCGTATGTGTGCCTCTGTCTTTAGCTGTGTGTTTAGCTGTCAGACTGCCATTCCGAGTTAATCCTGGGCTCAATACATGACCTTCCCAAGGGTTGAAACTTTGGAAGACCTTTTTATCCACCTTGTCTTAGGACTGGGAGGCGATGCCATTAATAGTTCTCTTAACTGAATTTGGTGGACTTTAGAACCCGTGCACCAAAGAGAAAACTATTCTCTCTTTTCGCTTATTCAACCAGTTCAACCCAATATCAGCTGAAAGTTGGAATGGAAAAATAGAATGATAAATCGAGTTTGTGCAGTTTCATGGCGAGATATTTAGGTCAATGGATAGTAACAGCTGTCTTTTGAGCTCTATTTAGGTTAACTTGCAAAACCAACAACTTAAAATAGTTTGATTTAACATGGACCAGGAAGCCAGGAAGTGGAAGGGGGGCTTTAGCCGCTTGCCCACCTGTTTTCAGAATTCTAAGGAGTTAGCGAGGAAAAGTTTTCAGTAACCCCCCCCCCCCATCCCTCACACACTTACATACACGCACACATACTCAAATACAAACGTCTTAAACAATGCTTAACCTCAGTGTAACTTACACTTCTACCCAGCTACGAAGGCGAGAATGTTCCATCTTTTGAGGCAAACAAGGAGTCCATGATGTCTGATCTGGAGTCCCACGACTGGCCAATCGATAGGGAGGACATTGAGTTACTTGAGAAAGAAATCGAACAGGCCCACGTGTTTCTACAACAGTCCAAGGACCTCAGGAAAGCTTCTGAACAGGTTCGTAGGAGGCTTGCGTTTCCGTAAAAAGAAACCTTGCAAGTGAATTTTAACGTGTTTCCTTACACCCTAGTTTTCACGAGCGACGTATTGAAGGGTAGCGGGTTGACATAAGGATAAGCTCGACGGAAGCGGGAACGGAAGGGTTTTTTTTCTTCCGTCTCCGTTTCTTCTTCCTTTCAGCTTAATACTTCGCCGTGAAAACGGAACACAACGCGTACGGAAGCAGAAGAAAAAAAAGTTTGATCCTTGTGTTTGATCTTCCGTCGCTACTTTGCTTGCGTCCGGCCCGTTTTCACGATGATACAACTGATATGATAAGAGCTTTTCTGTTTGCGCTTATGTTTCTCACGGTCTCTCGGCGCTCGTGAAAACTAGCTTAAGGCTACGCTTTTGTTAACTTCTGTAGTTTTAACCCCTTTATAAATCCGTTCTTCTCTAGTGTTATTATCGACGGCTTTTATTGTCACTACCTTATATCCCCAGGCTGGCAAGGAGATTGCTGAAGAGCAGAGAAAAGCGCGTGAAGAGGCCGAGAAAAAGAGACTCGAGCAAGTGATGACTAAGGTAAGACATTCGCTGCTTAAGTCCCTAGGTACACTTTGGCGAATGCTTTTTAAACCCTTGTAAGAGTTTAAGCGATTCTTGAAGTCCTCAAAGTTTTATTTCGTTTTTCTAAGGACTTGAAATCCTTAAAATTAGATTCTGGTCTTTAAAAGTCCTTGAGATTTATTGCATTGTAGGTTCTAAAATTGTAGTTCGCTCTCCGTTTGTCCAGTTCAACTGGTCCGAACAGTCAGTTCTTAAACGGAACGCACGAGTTCTCCGAACCGATTCTGTTCAGAATGTCCCTGTTCATTGATCAGAGCCGCTCAGTTCTTCCGCTCTCCAGACAGGGCAAATGAAAGCACGTATTTATGTTGATAAAGCGATATTTGTTACTCTAAAGTAAACCTCACATACTGTTTATGCTGACCAGAGACACCTGCTATCTTTATATATATGACTACTGGTTAAAATAAGAGTTGCACTTTTAAGTTAAAATTTTTGTCTTTAGGGGCAATATAAATGCAAATGGCAAAATATCAGAAAAGTGCTTATCGATAGTTTGCCCTGACCATTGTAACAAAACCGCGTACGAGAAGTTGAGAAATTTATGGCTGGGTGCTCGGCCCCGTAAAAATTATCGTAGGAAAAAGTCGTGTATTTTGCTGCAATCCGTTGACGAGTTATTTACAAACTAAAATGCCCCCCCCCCCCGATCCATGTAGGGTTTTTAAATTTTACACTGACGGACCTTGTTGCTGACCGCATTTATCGCATTACAGCCATCAACTAAGATCTCCACACCGGGCACTGCGCCACTGCCAGGAAACAAGAATCGTCTGAAGAACCACAAAGTCCTCGCACGGAACGAGGTGGACGGGTTTTACTACCCGGGAATTGTCTCCCGGGGGTTAAACTCCAGGTATATGGAGGTAGACTTCAATGATTTTGACCGTCAGGCTGTTGCTGCGCGATATGTTATCCCTATGGAAGGGGCGCGGCCCTGCCCCAGTCTGAAGGTACGGTGTTTGTAGTTTCTTCTGTTTTAGTTTATTTTGCCATTTTGAAAAGTCAAGTACGTCTAACTTTACATTTATTGTTTCGTGTACGTTTAAGTTTACAAGCACAGTTGTATTTTAGAATACCATTTTCATTTATATGTATGGTTATTCTTATTTATATTCCAATGTTTAAAGCAAATTTCATGATTTGTAAAAGTCACTCTGTTAGAGATTTTTATCACTAAGATATCATTAAGATATAAAAAGTCTGTCTCTCTGACTGTCTGTCATAATTTATTAATCATGCAGTAGTTGTCCACATCTGCTAACTTACATGGTCGCTGTAATACTATTGGAATGTGATTGGTTACATTAAAATATCCGGTTTATTTCCCTTTTAAACTGCCCAAAAGATTCTGGCAAGTTTTGTTGGGTTGTACCATATTTTTCCCCGCTACAGCTTGCTAAAACTACGTTTTAGATAAAATATGCGTAGCTTTGACAACATACACTTTCTGTTCCAGTTTCTAAGTTAATGTTTTGTCTTACGATGAACTACAGTGAGTATATTGGGGTTTTTTGACGATATTTTTCTACTCTTCTGTCTCAATCCCTCTATCTCTACCTGCCCAGTCCGTGTTCTATTATCTGTTGCCATATTTATAAGTTATACTCTTCTGATAACCGCTCAACAGGTGGGAGATTATGTTCTCGTAAAGACCCTGGTACCGAGGGAAGATGACGATGACGTGTTGAATGACGGCCTGTGCTGTTACGTGCCGGGCCTGGTTCAAGTGGTGCCTCTCAGGAGGTCCCAGACCACCAAGTTCTACACTATCCTACGCTTCAGTGGAAAGAAGGTAAGGACTAGGTCCGAATTGTCGAGTTTGTTTTGCTTCCACCATTTTAAGCTATTTGGGTGGTGCAGAGTATTAGTAATAGTGATAATGATGATGATAATAATAACAATAATAATAATAATGATAATAATAATAATAATAATAATAATAAAAGCAATCGTAGTAATCGGAGTATCAGTATTAGGTCAGTGTTGGCTTGTGTGACAAGTTCTAGTTTTAAATAGTTGGATTTTGTTTGCTCTTAAAAGCACCTTTTTCGGCAGATCACATCTCTGAGGAATGACTTGGTGAAGATATCTAAAGCCCGGTACACGTTTGCCTGTCGGTACATACGGGACTCACTCTTGTCGGCCTATAGGAGGTATTAACCTTATATGGTTTACATGTTAGTATTCACCATTATTAAATTCGAGCAAGTACACCTGGAGATTCTCCCCATCTCTTTCTCATCCATTCTGTTTCTTCCTATTTTTTCATTGCAAGATTTATCAGAATGCTACGTGCATAAACAAAGAAGCGTGACATCTCAGGAAGAATTCCATTCACGCAACAGTAGAATCGATGGAATGTACAGCCGCCAGATTTGTCTTTAACCATTGCAGAAAAACAAGTTTTCAGTTATGTGTCGTGCATGGCTCACTGACAAGTTGGCTCTTTCTACAAGCCCCCTACTCTCATGTAGATGTAACAATGTCCTTTAAGATCACCATCGACACACCAACGGCGCATATCCCCAGAATTTATTCTTTGTACCACCAACCAAACACAACAATGTTACATCTTCAAATTCATCCATCTGTTCTCCTCCGTTAATCCCCTTACAAACAGTTGCACGATTTTACGTTCAGGCCCGTATGTTTTTCTCCTAATATTCATATTGTTTGTGTTAGTTCTCGGTAACATTTGTCTTGTATTTTTCTAAAAAAGTTAAAAACTTACCTTAATGTTTGTTAGCATGACGCACTGCACTTGTCCCGTGGATTAACGACTAAATCAAACAAACCTAACGGATAGATCAAACGAAAGAAATATATCTTATTAAATCCTCTTTAAAACATTGGTGTTGGTGTTTGTAAGTTTAAGCCTTCTTTCTCAAAACTTGTAAAAGAAACAGGAAAAAGTGAAAATGTTTTCTGTTCTTCCTTTTGTTATGGACGCAGTGTTGGATAAACAAAATGGATAACTTGTGTTTACTGGGTTCTGTCTCAGTTTTGTTTTGTATTACGTATGTGTAATGATTTGTTAAATTCTCTCGTCGCAGTACCACTCCTTTTGGACTCAATTTGTCCGGTGCTCAACGACCAGAAAGAAGTAAGGCTGCTAGTTGTTCTGTTTCTACTGCCACCATGTTTATGAAGATGTATCTTTCCTTGCGATATCAATATTAGTTAAAACCCAGTTGTCATTGACAATATAGGATCTAAGCTCAAACCTCTAAACTTTAAAGATACAGTGCAAAATCTTCTATAGCTGTTGTTGTCTTAAATTAAGAAGGGAAAAATCTTATTTTCAGGAAATGCATTAATCAAATGCAAGAAACAACCATTTTAGATTAGATGGCTATGTCTGAGTATACGCTGAAATTTTTTCATCAGTAGATTAGCATCCCTTAATTCCGGTGTAACTTGCAGGCTCTCGGTCGTTTGCCTAGCACTAAGATTAAGTACTAGCTGTCCATGTGAGAAACTAGGAAGGTGTGAGAAGATTTCCCTAAATTTCTCGAAGTTTCCGAAAAGTTGCTTTTCTGGAAAAACTTTCCGAAACTTTTTTCAACGATTTCCGAAACTTTCTGAAAATGTACTGAAAATGTGTTTCGTTTCCAGTACTTGTTACATCGGAAGAACGTCGCAGATCTCGCAGTCGAAGCAGAAGCAGCAGCGGAAGCAGCAGGCACAGCGGAAATCGCAGCAAGAGTCGCAGCAGGAGTCGCAGTCGCAGCCGCAGTCGCAGCAGGAGCAGGAGTGGAAGTGGGAGCAGGCATTCAAGCAGAAGTCCGAGCATCGACCGCGATGAACCGGATGGCAAGAAAGGAATCAGTTTGTCAGACAGCTCAAGTGACGAGGAGGAAGGAAAGGACGACAAGAAAGAAGAGATGGATAAACTTAGGAGACAGATGGACGAGTTGACGACACAGGAGAGAAGGTAAATGTTTGAGCTTTCAACCCGCAACTACCGTGTATCATCCTGCTGCTCTGAGTCATTCTAGCAAGCCCAAAAACCTTTCCTGCGAAGGGCGGAATCATTTCCTAGAATAACTGACGTACAAGTCCTGAGTATTTTTTGAAGGCTTTAACCTCAGTTTAAAATGCTTGTGCTATTGCAGCGCGCCCCAAATCTGTTCCGTGTTTCATGTGCCTTCAGCTTGTACTTCCACTACAAAGTTTGTGCGCGCTTATTATCTACTTTGCATCTTTGAAGATAGTAGCTAAGATCAAGAACTTGTTATAACAGGTACACTTTCATTTTATCTTCTTCTTCGTGTACACAATTTCCCTGTCCCCAAGACTGTCTCTTGCAGCTTTTCAATACTCGGGGTTTTAATAACAAGAAAACTGTATTAAATTTAGCTACATGAAACATCTCTATTACAGGTGACAAATGCTACGAATAGTCTATTTTAGGACTCAAGTAAGGTTCTGTCAGTTTGTTCGTTCGGGCCAGAACATGACGTACACTGTACTAAGTTATACAAATCGCATAAATCTTGGCAGAAATGGTTGTTTCCTGTTGTTCGTGGCATTTTAAAGCTGTTTCCTTTTCACGTTTCCTGGATTAATAACGTAGAGCTGTAGTTTCTGAAGAAGGGAAAATCTAGTAATTTAGTCTTGAAAGAAAGTTAAATTTATGCTTTTTTTAAACTAACGAATCAAAGTGTAATCAGTGACATTTATCTTTCTTAATTCTCAAAACTTTCCCATTACGCAAATACATTGTAGTGCAGGTGCCAAATAATTAAAGAATACTTTAGAAAGATGCAGCTAGAAGTGCAAGTGTAAACCAATTAAAAAATGGCCAGTGGTTGAGGTAGGCTGTCAAGGCTGATATAGGTGCAAGAGTTTCCTATTCAATTACACCTCATGAAGAATGTTTCCTGCTACAGTGTTCCATTGTTAGAGAGCTTTAGCGTTGCGGACACAGTAAACGGCAAACGCCCGGATTGAACTTGTAACTAAAATTTTTGATAGTGCAGACTAAAACCAGTTTCTCGGAAACTTCATATTTTCGGTCCTTTAGCGAAAGCAGGAAAGTTGTGCAGTCTTAGCAAGCGTTACTGCATAGAGTTCTCTTTCTCGTTTCCATTTCAGCCGTTTCACGTTTATATAGCGCTAAATATCTATATTAAGACCAATTGTCTTCCTCGCCAGGCTGCAGGCGTTACGAGAGCAGCTTCTCGCCGACCAGGAGAAGCAACGGAAGCAGAACGAAGAGCTGGAGAACAAGCGCCGCGAGCTGCAAGAAGAGCAGCAAAAACTAATCCAGAGTCAACTGGACGAGCAACGCAAGATACAAGACAGGTTTCAGGAAGACCAAAAACATTTACAACATCAGCAGGAGGAGCTGCTGAAACGACAGAAGGAACAGCAAGAACAATTGTTGATGCAACAGTATACACAGACTCAGTCCTTGAACCTTCAGCAACAGCAGTTGATGCAGCAGCTGGCAAACACGGCTCAACAGCGCACGGGCAAGGCTAAGTCTCCTGTGCCGTCACCCGTCTCATCAGTCCCATCATCTCCCAGACACTGTACCAGATCGTCTCCTGGCGTCTCGCCTTGTGTCTCGCCGCGGCGTTCAGCTGCTAGTTCGCCCAGATCGTCAGCAAAGAGCTCTCCACGGTTCTCGGCAAGGGGATCTCCGAGAAATTCCAAGGTCAGCTCTAGAAAGTCCTCACGCGCGTCGTCGGCTATAAAAAGCACTTCAAAGTCCAGCTCGCGTAAATCGTCCCGACCATCTTCCGCGCGCGATGCCGCGGAAGGCCACGAGAGTGACAGTAGCTCATCATCATCCTCATCGTCATCCTCTTCGTCGTCATCTTCATCCAGGAGTGAAAAAAGTGATAGGGGAAGCTCGAAGGCCACAGCTGAAGAGGATGAGGGACCTCCGGATATCCAGTTTCACGTCAACGGTGATAACGAGGCCTGCCTGTTGACTAGGGGAACACACGGGCTGTTAATATGTGAGTAGCCAGACACAAGCTTCTTGGAATAGGCGACTTTCTCAGTTATGCGTAGAGCCAACTAAGAGTTTTGCTGGTGGCTACAGTTTCATATTACAATATTTGTGATACTTTTAGAGTCTTATCGTTTATCCTCTCTCAGTAGTTATTGATCTTTACTCTTTCCTCATCCAATCTGTCATATTTACAAATCGCGTGAGCCCACAAACTGAAACCCTAGCCTGGTTCTGCGCATGATTGTGAAAGTGGTTTATTTGCGTTGACTCTCGCTAGTTTAAAACCCCGGAAAGCTCAAATATTCTCACCAAATTTGACTAAATTTGTTCCTACTTAAATAGTTTCGTACTGCTTTACTCTCGATAACTCGAACTCCAGATGATTCGAACTTCCGATAACTCGAATCTTACAATTCCCTTCAAGATTCAAAGGTTGTCCACAACTTTGATTACGTTTCAAACTTTCGTTTTGAAGAGCTGGACCTGGTGCCACTCCTCGAATAGAACACGAGCTAGATTTTGGCTATTAAATGAATGACCCCAAATTTTAGATTATACAACTCCTAAATCAACCTCTTTAAAATGTGTTAACTCCATCCTCCCATCCCCACCTCCCTACTCTACTCGTCTCCAATCTCTTCTTCCTTTAATAGTCCTTAAAAAGTATTATCTCAAAATATTTACTGTAAGTGTCGGCTGCAATTGTTGCTCCTTGTTTTTCTCCCATAGCTCGAAAGCCCCCAGACGAGGATCCTGCGATAGACACAAGGCGGCTGCCGAAAGTGGTGAAAATTGGGGAGGAAGTGCTGGCTCGTTGGTCCGACGAAGGCTGGTATTATCGCGGTGAGTGAGAGAGGCGATAGAGGGCGAGGGGAAAGAGAGGGATGTAAGTTTTGGCTCGTTGGTCGAATGAGGGTTGGTAATATCGCGGTGAGTGAGGGTGGAGGGGACTGGGGCAGAGGAGGGACGGTAAGTTGACTCGTTGGTCCAACGAGGTTTGAAGTATACTCTTACCTGCAAGAGTATTTAGAATTAAAAAACACTTGTAAAATTATATGGAAATGAATTCGGTTCGCCTCTGATGAGATTTTTTTGGCAAATTGTAGGCATGTTTACCAGCACAACAACCGCAGTCGGGCATAAATTGGAGCTTGAGGGTGACGCTAGTAAGAATAATTTATCAACCCTTTTTCCTGAAGTTAATTTCACTGTACTTGATTTGTAGGCACTGTACAGCAAGACTGTCTGGACGGCACGTATTTTGTGGAGGACAGTGTTGGCGACCTGGAGCAGATTCACCGGTCAGATATGATCACAGACGAGGATGATGCTGATAATGTGATCAAGGTAACGAACACTCGGTGTAAACTGGTCTACTCTGCCTACTCTGGTCTACTCTGTCTTGTCGTACGGGGTGAAGGGGGTCGGGACGGGTTAGGATTGAGGGGCCAATGTAAGTATATTGTTATGCCATGCATTTTAGAGATTTGTATTCAGGACATTTTTGTAGTTTTGTATTCAGATTTATTATTAGATCTTTAGCTTATCAATGT
>JAOBRG010385461.1:0-10893 GCA_027574985.1 Umimayanthus nakama | reverse complement strand
AAACTTTTCACAAGTCGACTCACATCATTTCTTTTTCTAGATGTTTTCAAAAATAACAAGCGCCCTTCCTTTACATGGGGAATAAAAATAAACTGAGCGCTGAAGGCACGAGAGAGTCTTGAAGCAACTGAGCACCAGCGAGGTAGCAAAAGGCGAGTCCACTTGTACCACTTCCAGGAAATGGCATCTAATTTGCATTTCATTGGCGCGAAAAACAGGGCATACATGCCTGATCGAATGACAAGAAAGCAGATCAGCCAAGCTTAACATGCAAAACTTCATACATGGGCTTGTTGTGGTATTTTCTTCATGGAAGCAAGTGCCAAGGGATTTGCAGTGGAAGTCACTTGATACTCCAACAAAATATGTTTCTCAAATTCACATTTCTCCTAAATCAAAACAAGCAGTCTGTCTACTAGATGTCTTAAAATATATTATTAAAATCTGACAACTGACAGAAATTTCTTATAGTGGATGAAACCAAAGCAAGTGTTGAGATTCATTCCAAATCTTTTTTTTTTAATTCTTTTTTTTCACGGTTTTCGCCGTCATGCTGTTCTTTTTTTTTAATAGTATACAGGCATACACATTGACTTTTTACAAACATGAAAACATCAAGAAAGATCAATAAATAAATTAGATTGAGATTTAAATCTTGACCGGGGAGGAATTTGAAGAAACTTTAACAGCCACAATCAATGTTGTGTATAAAATTAATTGTGGAAAGGACGCTCTATTTTTAAAAACATCCAGAAAAAAATTATCCAAGTCATCTTGTGGCAAGTCTAGCTACTAATGTTTAAAGAGGACAGTGCCAAAAATAACGGTCTTAGTGACAGTTTTTAGCTTTTTATAGAACACTGAAAAATGTAATATAAACAAATTAAATATATGTTATTTACCATTGACATTAGTTTGTTTTAGAGTAACATCAATACAATTAGTTTTAATTTGTGTGAAGAAAATCATAAATTCATAACTTCAATTTCTGTATGAATAAATTTATAGAAACATATAAATATTGATTCCTTAATAGACCTTTATTTACATAATTATAAATATTGATCATATATACTTTCTGAGAGTGCTGGAATGTATTTTGCACCATATTGTGGTTAATAGTTAAGTATAACAGCTTGAGAGGGCTTTATGTAGAGTACCTACGTATTGTATGAATTTGCTAATTAAAGTAAATTAAAAACCTGTACTAATGGAAGTATTCTCTCATCTATTAAGGCTGAAGAAGATGCTGGAGTTCCAGAAGTAAAAGGTAAATCAAGTTAAGTTTTATGGTGAGACGCATTCAGGGTAAAACATTAACTAAAGCCTTTTTAATAATTTAAGAAAATATGTACACAAGTGCCAAACAATTGCTGTCAAGCGAAGCTTTACAACAATGTTAACACTATTCACACAGTAAGCGTGAAATTTCTGGATTGGGTTTGTTCCTTGTTCCAGCCACTCTGGCCCTGACCTCCATTTGTCCACCCCGCATATCAGAGATTTTTTTACCGCAAGCTTGGCCGCGTTCCATCAACACTTCAAGTTTTCATCACGTGCGTGCTTTGGCATTTGGAGAAGTACAAGGCAAGATAAAAATGTCCCGAGAAACACAGACCTTCACCTAGCGAATGGCCAGCAAATTACATGCTTTTTTATGAGGACCCATAGCTCTCGGCTGAGGCTGGACTGTTTTTAATTTTTGGCAACTTCAACCTCAAATTGCTTTTAAAAACAATATTTATTGTTCTTATTTCATGATATTTCCAAACAGTTGATAAGTTCCCAAACAGTAAAAGGGCACTAAGAAATATGTGTTTGTAGTTGTTTCATCCAGCAGTATGCCATAAAACATGAAACTGTTGTATGCCAATGCTTACTTATCACTCTTCCAGCACCTGATAACCCGGGCAGATACATGTAATTCTAACATTTGTTTACTATAGTAACAAGTCTTTGTATACAATCATGTACATCTCAAGCTATGCACAAGAACTGAATAAATAAAAATAGTTTCTTAAACTTGTCTGATCAAAATTTCAGCTTGTTGATTGTTCTTAGCTTGTTCTTAATTCTTAGGCAAATCTCACTAGTCAGCCCAAATAACTTTATGAACAACAAATCTGTATTTCACGAGGAAAGTGTGTCTACCAAAATTAATTAATATTGAATATTATGATGTCAGAAGTTATTTGTTCGCTTGCGGGGTGATCAACGGTTAAGTTCCGTATCTAAGGGACTGCAAGCAAAAATATGAAGGTTAACCCAATCACTACCTTGTTGTAAGTCAGTTTCTCTGGATTGCTATAATCTACCCTGTGCTTAGTTGCAGCAAACGAAACTAACCTGCCCTGTGTTTAGTCATAACAAACTAAACTAGCCATAACAACTCAATAGTGAAGTGCTGCCACCTGTTACCGCACCGTTCGGCAGCAACTACCAAGTTGTTAGTCACTAATAAGTAATAAAACTGCCTAATTTATTGAACTTTGCTGGAAAGTTTAAGTTCAAAATTAACTGCCTTGTGCTTTGGCACGGGAGGACGATAATCAAAAGTCTCGAAGCACTTAACTTACCCTTGGTAACTTCTAGTTATTAGTCCCACAGCTAATATTTTATTGACAGAGTCACAACAGACTTTTTATTAAATCTTTTCAAAGGCCAATAAGAATAATGTCTGTTTTATGGAAAGTTGATGCAGTTGTTCAAATCAGAACTGAACATTCTATTTGTCAGCATTGTTCTTTGAACATTTCACTTGGTAAATTCTATCGAATTTTTTTTGGAAAGTTACAACAGACTATTGATGATTGAGTAGAAAGTTGTGATTAATTTTATCAAAATGTCACATTTGTGTGTCAGAATAGAACATTTTAGACACACTGTTCTGAGAAACTAATAAACATGTAAAACTATTTTGAAGAAAACCCAAGTTAATAATACCAGTCTTCAAGTGCTGCATTTATATATAATGTTCAAGTTATAAGTTTTCTCAATAGTTTCAAGGCATAATGCTGGGATCTTGTTTCTTAGCTGTCAAACACGTATCATTATGTTAAAAGACACTTTCTTTCCAGCAAATGAAGAAGAAACTGAACCCCCTAAAACAGACCCAACCAAAGCAGAATCAACAGTGGTTCGCAAGCAGAGTAATCCACACAAAGTTACCCAGGTACAGACATGTTCATGTGCATTACTGGGGTGATTATAAGCACCAATTATAATATTTATCATGGCAAGTGGCATTTATAATTGTAAGTTCTAGCTCTATTTTACACTGGACCAGATTGCATGACAGTTCATTTTTCCTGGGAAACTTTGTGTTTTCAGTCTTTATGGGGTATGTTATATGTATAGTCTTGGTGAGTGTACCAGACAAAGAACTTGGTGTCCAATATCTTTTCCTGCTTCATTTTGTAGACAAGGGTTGGTTAAAACTCTGGTCTCCTCTTGGAATGCATTTTGCTATCTTCAGCTCAAAATTATACTGTGTGAGCTGGGTTGACACTTGCAACAACAATAATAATTGGCAACTTTGCATTTTGGTCACTGGTTGCATTTGCTCAATTCACATCATTTGAACAAGGTTTTTTTTGTTAGCATTTTGAAATCAAAATGTTGACTCTTTGAATAATGTTAAAAAAGATCAATGGGAAAAAAGTGAAACCACTTTCTTCATTGCATCTAGAGGACACAAACAGACACTAGAATGTTTCCTTGAATGATATGGGACAAATGAAAAAAACATTGAGTTTTTGTGTTAAGAAAAGCTGTTAATTTAGCAAAGTCAAACATAAATTGAGAATCTTCTGTATTCATTTGATGAAACTGATGATAGTCTTTTGTTGTTTGCAGAGTGTTGGTCTAGTAAAGAAAGTATCTGAGGATGCCATCTATGTGTTTGTTGTGTGGGTTGTACCAAAAGGAAGTGAGGATATTAAAGGCTTCACCTTCAAGTGTGAGTACTGGCACTGCACTTGGTTATGTCATTACAGGCCTTCAATTGGTTGTGGGAAACCTGCAAAGTTGTGAAATAGTTATCATAAATTCCTTTTCAGGCCTACACTGTTATAAAAATTTGTGGAGTTTTAAGTTCAGCCATGAAACTCTGAGTGGAAACTGTTAAATACTTCATAAAACTATAGTTTTAAACACTGTTATGAGTATAAAGAAAACAGAAACTTAACTCTTTAGGTAAAGACATTAAGCTGCATTCTCTCATAATTCAAATTATGGTTAAAATATATCTTTATTTCATAAAAAAACTACCAGGCTTTTTTCTGTGTGGAAAAAGGTCAAAATTACTGCCATATCTAGACAATTAAGAGAATTGTTCTCGGTATCATCAAGAAAAATTGTTTCAACGGCTTAAGTTCATGACAAGGAAAAAGAAGTGGAGATGAAGGCCTCCTATTTGAAAGAACCAAAATAATAGATGCAAGCCAACTTACATTGCAAGTTTCATCTATCACTACTACATGAAACCTTTCTCTCTCATTTTTGATTCTTGGATTTTAGCTTTGGCTGATATTGCCTACCATTAGGTAGTGGAGCCCAAGAGTAATTTAAAACGTGACTGTCCTAAGAGTTAACAACTACCGGTAAAACAAAATCTACTGTTCCATGTGACAAAAAGTTATCAGTCAAGAACAACTCTTTCAGTTATCTTACAATGAGACTATTTTCATTTTTTTCAAAAAACCAAAAAGTAAAAGGAGGTGCGTTAACCCCTAGCAGAGATAAAAAGATTTTCCTTCCCGGCATTTTTCAACCAAAAAAAATACAAGACCCTGTCTCGTTTTACACAACCCGGTCAACCCAATAAATAGTGAATCCTCCCCAATGTAAAAAATAATACGAATTTTCTAAACTTGTTTCACAGTTGATGTTCAGATGAAGGACAAGAAAGGCCATTTCCTGGGGGCAATTGACTGGCCTCTCTTACCAGTAAGTGTGTGATACATTGTAAAACTATCAACTTAGAAGGGTAGTGAAAGGTGAATTCACTTTCTTGTGACAATAGTTATCTGATAAACTTGTGCCCATTGGTGCACACCTTACCCTGTCTACACCTTTCTCTGTCAGTGCTCCGTTTCTGGGGTATTTAAAGCTAGAGCAACATGGTTTGGAAGCGATTTGAAGCAGAGTCATTGAGGATCAAACTGGGTCCCCAACCTCTGGCTTTGAAGGTCGTGCTTTGCAGCACTTAACTAAGTTAGTGCCTTATTTAATATTGAAGAATAACCATTAGTGTTTTCATTAATGAATGCTATTTTAATAAATTGTATCAAGAATTCAAAGACTGGAAGCTACTCTTCATAAAAATGAAACATACTTGATCAGTTTGTTTTGATTTTAAGAGTTAATGTAAGAAGTTTGTTGTTCCAAAGTGGCTCAAAAGGGTAGTGTTGAACTAGCTTAATATTATGTTTTAAGATGATAAAACTGAAATTTCGCTTTTTGGCACATCCCAAAAGCTACATATACGAAGCTTTCTTGCGATAAAATCACAGCCAGCAATGCTGACATCTGCCCTGTTACTGCGGTTAGTTATCACAGGGCGTGGTTTGACTCTGCCCTTGCTATGACTACCCATGCTGACAAGACCCCCAGCTCTGTTTTCTTTTACCTTTGTAGTATCAGACCTACTTATGGAAAACCGACTCTCAACATGCTGAAGCTCTTGTTCAACCAGAAAAAAACCCCAGTAGATCCTGTTTACAGCCTGATGCGATGACTCCTGTGTTCGCAGGAAAGCTGTCTGGTATAGTTCGAAAGACTAGACATTTTAGAAGATAACGTATGCACTACACTTTTGCTCTTGAAACTCAGTAGTACCAGTTACCATCGGTAACTTTTCCCCAATGATTTTCATTTGATTTGAGTTTTGCATTATTACTGTAAGAAAACCATATGTTGTGTTCAAAGTAGGTAACATGAAGTAATTGATTTTTGTGCCTTCTGCTTAGTTCTATGGAGTGATGTCTCTCCTCTACTTGTCTTTTGGAATTGTCTGGCTGTGTGTATCTGCTTGCCAGTGGCGAGACTTGCTCAGGATTCAGGTATGCCGTTCTAATCAACCTTGATTCCTGCCTGGTCTCAATGGGGGGGGAGGGGGGGGGGGACTCACATGTATGGGAGAGACTCTAGCCGGCATTACATTTTATTCAGTCATGTATTGAATATAACACTGAAGCATATTTGTCTTACCTTTTTTTATTCTTTTAGAACACACAACATCTTTCCTGGCGCACTTTTCCCAAAATTTGTTTAGATGCTGCTGTCCTTTTCAATTCTGAATGTGCTCCATTATCAATAAATAAGTTAACCTGCTATGGAGCCAATCACTGTACATGTATACACTTTTTATACATCGTCAGTCGCTTGACCTGCTGGTAGCCTGTTGAAAAATTACTGGTAAAGTTTAACAATGATTATCGACGTTTTGAAGAGGAGGGTATGCTCCAAAACATTTTCTGTTCTCGACTTTCAAAATAATATTGCCTTTGGAGAAAATTGAAAAAACTATTATCCATTTAGTCAGTCAGTTCCCAGATGCATTTGATAAAAAAAAAACTGTACATGTAGTAGGTTAGGGTTTCATCAATCATTTGTTTGTGAGTTATTCATTAATAATAGATTTGGTTATTGTTTCCTTACCTTAACAGTTTTGGATTGGAGGAGTCATTGCCCTTGGTAAGTGACTACAGGTGTTTGAAAGTTACTGTGCAGTAGTTACTAGAACTAGTCTTTCTGCAAGTTGGTTCACTCGTTACACAAGCTGAATTAGGAAAGGTTGATAAGAGCTAGTGTAAGCAAGAAGCACCAAAAGTGCAAACAAGGTTACTACGCCTCATGGATGACTCGCCTCAGATTATCTTGCCCCACTTGATAGTCACGTGGCACAAACTCGTAAATGGAAGAATAACACCATCATTTCTTGAAAGGAACTAAATTTGTCCAGTTTATTGAATGCACAGCCAATATTTTATGCCATATTTCTGCTCGCAGTCTGTGAAATTTATTCTAGACGGCAATAATAATAATAAGACAATTCAGAGAATCCTTGAGCAGGGCTCGATACTCTTACAAAGTTCTTCAATTTACACATAAAATATTTGGGAAAATTATATACTAAAACAACAAATCAGTAAAACTAAATCAATCAACTGTTTAGAAAAAAAACACAAACCGGTGATCGCAAATGTACATCAATACGAATTTATTGTTTGGGGTTTTTTTTGCAGAATTTAGGATAACTTCGAAAAGTAAAGACTTATTTTGAGAACACCATTTGTCAAAAGTTTGTGCTAAAACAGAACTTTTCAAAGACACGCACTCAGTCAAGCAGCGTCGCACCGCAAACTTTCTGAAAAGCGGATTTTGTTGTTTGAAAACAGTGTCAAAGGTTACTAGAAGATGTTCGCAATTTAGTGTAGAGTGAGTACTGTGTTTTTTTTTATTGAAAGAAAACAGTGTTTCATCATTTTGATCTTTATTAGGGGGCGCTTATTTGAAAGGGGCGCTTACTAAATTTTCACCATTCTAGTCGCAAAGATATTCAAATCTTGAGCAAATTTAATGGTACCTTCCACTACACAACAAAGTACAACATGACGATATTGTCCAATAAATCCTTTTTAAACAAGTTCAATCGAATAAAAGTCTCGATTGTAGCACACAGTCTAACAAATACTGTCTAATATACGCAATACAATCTAACAGTGACGATTCTAGTACTTTTTGGTGGGCGCTTATTCGAGGGGGGGCGCTTATTTAATTTTTGGTCTTTTAGGGGGGCGCTTATTTGAGAGTGGGCGCTAATTCGAATAAATACGGTAACCGGTAATTAACCGTAGTGTAAATAAATACTCTTGTGGTCGAAAAACGGCTGAACCTTTTTTTCCTTATTATAACGTGTTCACAGTAAGACGAAATCTTTTTAACAAACAAATTGAATATTACTATTTTACAGGAATGTTGGAGAAAGCAGTATTTTATGCTGAATACAATACAATGTACTATACGGGGGAAGGCAGTAAGTTGGTCTCAACCGTTAAGTTACAAATACATAGTATGGTTAGAATATTAAATTTCGTGTTTACATATTACTCTTATTACATGTAACTTCAAAGCAATTTCATTGGAAGCAGCTGAACATTGTGATGTTTAAAACTGTAGTTGTTTTTGGTTATCAGGCAGTCGAAAATCTCTAGCAGTCTTCTTTATTGGAATGGTAGTTTTGACAACACGTTATATAATATTAAGAAACTGGAGCAAAAGTTGAAATCAATTTGCTTTTTGCCAGTTGAATTATGAGCAAGAAAAAATTAATACCAAGAAAATCTAACAACGTTTTAGTGTATAATTTTATTAACTTCATAATTTTGAGTTGATGAAGTGTCAAACATGTTATTGCTAGAACAGTGCTGTAGTAGACTATCTTCAGTTGATAAATTTGTAACTATCTGATTATTGTAAATATTTTTAACCCAGATTCAAGTCTTCTGATATTTGCTGAGCTGGTTTCGTGTCTTAAAAGAACCTTGGCTCGCATGTTGATCATCATTGTTAGCATGGGTTTTGGAATTGTCAAGTAAGTCTCCCTCCAAGGTACAGTGTCTTGTAGCATAGGGTTGTCACGGTCCTTTAAAATCCTGGAAAGTGCTGGAATTGGCAAAAGAAAAATCCAGGCCCTGAAAGGTCCTTGAATTTGTGTTGCAGTCCGTGAAAATCCTGTAATGGGCAACATTTTTTACTGCAAAAAAAATAATCAAAATGAGCTGTTTGTCAGAACTGACCATGCATTATACGTTCGATGTAACAATATTTGAAAACGTAAACGTAGGCTCGATTTTCTACAGAATAAAATCTTGTAAAGCTCTACGTGGAGTTAATATACAATACAGCAAAGCTCTTTAGTATAGTATGTTTTGTTTTACATAGAAGGCCCTTGAATTTGCTCGAAAAGGTCCTTGAAGATCCTAGAAAAGTGCCTTGAATTTCATATCCAGTTAACAGTGGCAACCCTGGTAACAAAATTATCATGTTTTTCTAGTGGCAGCACATAAACACTGAAAAGTCGCTGGTACTTGTAATAACGTACAGTAGAGATTCAGAAATATTTTATTTATTAATTAGTGATAATTTTCAGGGTGATGTCCAGCGGTATGCAGTCACTGTAGGATGATCGTCACAACGTTTAAGAGTTTCCTAGTATTTTTCAAGTACCTGTAAACCTGACTGTATAAAGAGAGTTGATTTTTTATTAACAACAGAACAAGTTAACATGATATCCCTTTACCTCTGGTGAATTTAAAGAAGGACAAAGTTGGAGGTGATGAGATGAGCATTTAAAGTACTCAAAAAAGATCTATTAGGATTAACTAATATTTACTTGATTTATGCTCACAGCTAAGAGACAAACTTTACGTGAACAAGATACTAGAATATGCCGAAAACCTGGCAGCTGTTTTTGGTCATTCATGCATTCAAGCAACAATTACCTAAACGTTGATATTGTTTGTTTCACACATGTGAGTAGATGTGTGTTTAGGGCGGGAGGATATGCAGGTGGTATCAAAGATGTCAGAGTAGATTAATACTTTTGCTTGTTCTCTTTTCCTCCCTGAAGGCCTCGATTGGGTGCGGCACTGCACCGCGTGCTTGGTGTTGGGGCTCTTTACTTTATCCTTAGTTCAGTGGAGGGCTGCATCAGGTCTATGGATGTAAGTATTGCTGGCAATATATGGAGTGAAGAACAAAACGCTCCCCATAAAACTAATTTTGATACCTACTGAAAACAATAAAATGGCTGTTTGAAGGACAAATATTTTAGTTCTTTCGAAATCCTCACAATTACACACTCAACAGGAAGTGATCATTTCACAACTGAAACAACTTTTCTAAAGGTTGTGAGCGTTAATGTTTGTAATAGGTATGAAAAAACCCTTTCACGATTCCTTCTATATCTTAATTTTCCAAAACATTTTTCCAAAGCAGTTCCACATTTGTATGGAGTGTTATCAGTGAAAACCAAACTCTCAAGCGTTGTAGGTTTTGTTGTTAAGTTGTGTTTAGTCAGCGGAAATAGAAAATATGTATTAAACTTGCAAATCGAAAAAATACGGTTTTACAAGTTTCGGGAAGAACTTGTATGTGGGGTAGGGATAATACTTTGGCTACAAGTTTACATCTGTCAGCTGCTGTTATCTGTAGAAATTGATAGTTAATCAACATAGAATATATTTTTTGGAATCAATGTAGATTTCTAGTAAATGGCCAGCCGACTAGGTTAGGGTTATAGTCAAGGTTGCAGTTTGCTTTAGGTTTAAATACCAGAACAGTTGGGTGGCGATGATCCAATTCTCGTGTGAAAACAAAAATTTCATCATATTTGCAACAAATCTTGAAGAAAGCCGGGCTTGTAAACGTTTTGTGCTTCATCCTATGTCCATTGTTAGCTGTTTTGTTCAACCTTTGAGGACCTTGTTCATTTGAAGTGTTTGACCCCTGATATGTACTTCCTTCCCAAGCACAAAGCTGAGAACAGCAAGGGGCAGTTAATAGCGAGTATTCCCCTGGCCGTGCTGGACTCTGCCATCTGTTGGTGGATCTTCATGTCCCTCGTGCAAACCACCCGCACCTTACGCATCAGAAGAAATATCGTCAAGCTCTCCTTATACAAACATTTTACCAACACCCTCATCTTTGCTGTACTAGGTGAGTAGTTTCGTCTGTGTAACTTGGAACACGGTATTGTACACACCGCAACATATTTATAAGATTGTGTTCACCGATTAGTTAAGGCTTTCGTATGTGGAGAGTTGTGAGAGCTCCTGGGACTCCGTGTAAGATGGCTATCATGTGCTAGAGTGTAGTTGGGAAGAGGGT
>JAOBRG010385450.1:0-10894 GCA_027574985.1 Umimayanthus nakama | reverse complement strand
CCCCCACCTCCCTTTCTGAAATTTCTGGATCCGCCCCTTTTAACGTCTTTCCGTATTTCTCATTATATTTGAATCAACATGTGTACCTTTTGAAACTTAAAAACAAATTGAAAAGATTGTGTTGTCCTTGATAATAAAACGACAAAAAGTTTGATTCGTCGGCAACAATTAAACGCCTTTACACTGCTTGTCACATTTGTCAATTTTTGGTGAGGCGTGAGTGGCACAGGGCTTCCCATCATATAAATGGATTGTGCGTTACCACAAATATGTACATATTGAGGTGTTTTCTTTCCTGATGACTATCATCTTTGCCTCCTTTTCCTTTTTCTCCTACAAGATTTGCTCTAGTAATATATCTTACTAATATATATATATTTCCCTCCCTCATTAGTTTCACCATGGTAAAGACCAACTCGAAAGCTTTTACTAAAGTGTAATCAATCAAATTTCAGCTTCCCCTTCTTAAGTATAGTTAAGAAAAAGCTGCTACTGTAGCTAAGTATACGCAAAACAATAAACTTGAAACCAATCATGCAGTGCGTAGATATGAAAGCGAAAGTTGGTCAAATTTGGGGAACTTTCCCCCAGAGCTTGCGGGGGTTCCCCTTGTTTATAGGTCAGATGTTCAATAAAAGGAAAGTATTTCTCATATAATCTGTAAACAACGCACGCCTTGAGGAAACACAAAAACTCTCTGGTAAGTAGCCTATAAGTATTGCAGGACAACAAATACGTTTTACGATAAAGCTGGTTTGTTAAGTTCTCTCATAGAGCATACATTGGAGCAGTGTACAAACGATATGGAAAAAGTCTGTTCGTCAATGCATAGCAATACACTCTTTTTTTTATAAGAACGTCGAATTTTTCGACTGAGACTGAACGTTCTTAAATACTTTCGGGATGTCAGCATCAAATGTTCTTAAACATGTTCTTAAAATATCTTTACTGGTTTTAGACAATATAAATAATTCATTTACCGTATGTGGTACATTTGTGTAAACATTGATTTGCATGAGCTATTTGCCATAGGTTATCATCATAAATAAATGTTCTTCACCTTTTTTCAGCCTCAGGATGTTCTTAACATGTTCTTAAATTTTTGGAAATTTTCAGGCTCATCAGTTCTTATAAAAAAGGTTATACAAGTTATATAAGTTAAAGAGTATACAGCTTTCGCGTTGGCTTAAGGGCGCGTCTTTAACTTTCAACCATGTCGCGCAACTTTGAAACACTCAAATGCTCCAAACTTTGTCAGATGGAAAGTCTTAGCAGTGAATTATTATCAGGTGTGGCAGGCTTTGTTTATTTGTTCTCTGGATGAGAGTGTTAACTGCTTTTAAGCAATAATCTTAAGCAACAATCTTAAAAGTCATTTTGAACCGATTGGAGGCCTACGCAACAGAGAAAAATGCACAAACTGCATTGGCGCTTTCGAGGTTGCACTCAAAGATCTTCAAACGTCCGACCTAACTAAGTCCGGTTAATAGTTTGAAAGGGTGTCAGTTTATATAGCAAACTGTTTAGCAATAAATTAAAGGCTTTGCTACAAGTTTCGCACAAACAAACCACGAGCCATTGAAGAAGAAAGGTTTTGAGTTTCTTTTAGAAGCCAATTTCATTTTACTGTGTTTTTCAAGCGCTTGAAAATACAATTGATACATAGATTATTTTCTGTAAATATGAAGTGTACTGTTTATAATTTGAAAATTTAGAATTGTTGTTTGAGGTGTATATTGATGCGAAATTTTGTGGCAGTCCTTAACTGGCAATCACTAATTTAGGCAACTGCGACAACAATACAAGGGGGAGGGGGGGGGGGGGTACTGACTTGGAACAAGTTTTGCTAGGTGTGTGCCGCTGGCCTGTCAGAACCTCTACCCCATCACAGTCTATTCTGTGACCAAGTATAGACCCAATCTTAGTCACTTTTGGGCGAATATTAAAACAACAGCAGGAACCATTTTTAACAGCGAGTCTTCCAAGAAATCCCAACAAATTGCGAACCATTCTAGTAACTCTACTAAAAATGTAACCCCATTACAGTCAGCCGCTCAGTTGTGAAAATGTGACCCCATACACATTCCAATGAAACAAAACCACAAGCAGTTGTAAAAAGACAAGGGTTCATTTTTGGCTATTTCTCTCGTCGCATATACAAGAAGAAAAATACCATGATAAAGACTGTTTGAAAGAATCTACAGATAAAAAAACAAGCTGAAATGATAAATAATGGAACTGCAGAAGATAGAAAGATGTCAACTTTAGTGTCACGGATTTAATACAACGTTTAAAACTAAACCAATGTTCCATCAAAAGGCTTTTCCTCATATTTAATAACAGGTTTTGTGTGGGTTTTTGTGTTATCGATATTTTCCGTTACCCGTGCAAATCCAAGGAGCACGTCAGGAATTTTTACTCAACTTCATTACTAGCTTATTCGTGATTCAGTGGCCGTTGCTCGTTAGTTGTGGTACCAGCTTGTCACCCTATCTAGCCAGGGGGGTTAATTCCACCCTCAGGGGAATTTGGGCCATATCGTCTACACGGTTTGGAGAATAACGATGAAGCTTCACGACTTTTCACTCGCAGTTTACTAGTATATACGGGCGCGCTTGATTGACTCTATTCCGGAATTGGAATAAGCAGAACAAAAACCAAAAACGGTGTTCAACCTTAATGAACACAATTCCTGCCAATTAGAAGAACAACACAGCTGAATTGCATTTCTCGACCAAGTTATTACTTTTAACTAGATAATTGATTGTTGTGCATAATTGAAATTTTATTATTATTCCGGAGGTCAATCAAACGCACCCCGCGTATACTGCCTCTATGGTAACCTTGAAATAGTAGGGTGTTTTATGAAGAATTGAATATTGTGCTTTTTAAAAATATTTGCACACTCTTCATAGGTAATCAATCCTTAGACATTACAAAAAAATTAATAACGTATCTTTAATAAATTCTACTCATTAATTAGAACCACAGGCAGCCCAAGCTTATAGTTTGTGTTACTAACAGTCGCACTGCGCAATTTATATACGTATATAAAGTCTTTGTATGGGAACTCCTGGATCGGGTGATTAATAGACTTTGGATGGGAACCCACTCGATTTCTCAAAAATATATGATAATGTTATGAATGATGAGATAAAGTTGACCTACCACTTGTTTAGCGTGTAGTTGTCTGTTCTGTGTAGTTTGGGGCCATTTAGAGCTATTTTGAGTGATATTTCGTCGGTTGGGTTCCCCCCAAAAGCCCAGACGAAATACAGGGTTAAGTCTATTCCGAAACAGTTCAAACAGACAGTCACTAAGTGAGCTTGGTTGCATCACAAACTAAAATTTTGCGAAAGGGTTGTTTTGTTTTCTATTAGTCGTTCTGCAAAGTATATAAGGTCCTACGTATCATTATCAGTTTCCGATGCCGGTCTTTTTGCATGATGCGTAACTGCATAATGTCCGGATACAGTAAAACCCGCAAGTAAGAACCTGTATTTTGGCAAGTTAGGCTAAACAGGTTCTTACACAAATGGTATGTAACAAAAATCTAGGGTCATTAGGTTCTTAATAGGTTCTTAATTTCTGGTAAGGTTTACAATAGCACTGATAGTCAATTTTTGGTAGTTTTCAGACTTTTCCAATGCACATGTTCATTACAAGTGATTACTGTTAACATTGTACATGATTGTATGATAGTGATAACTAAAATAATGAAAAATAATGCTCATTTGTCGGTGTCTCTATGTCAGCCCACTTTTTTCTACAATTCTTCTAAAAATCAAGAACCTAATTTCAAATTTTAGGCTAAATAGGTTCTTACATAGAGGGGGTATAATCGGTAAACTTTAGCCTAACAGGTTCTTAAAATTTAGGTTCTTACTCGCGGGTTTTTACTGTATTTATTCAGTGTGCAGTTTTAATTTACCCTAAATTTTAGGTTATCGTGGGAAAAATGAACTGGGACAGCTGCGTACGGGACATGCTGAAAAAGGTGAGGTTTGATGAGTCTTAGACTACCAGTAACAAATGATCGATGCACACTAGAGTGCTATCATATGGTTGCGGCGATCAGCTACTTGTAATCAGAGGCGTAGCGAGCCCGGGCTAAACAGGAGTTTTCTCTGTGATATTTTTCCTCGCTTTTATCAGTATGTTTCATACCTACGTTACTAAGCATAGATTATGAGTTATTAAATCCGGGAATAAACGTGTGTTTAACTATTGACCACGAGTGTTAATAAATTTTAGCTAATTTTGAGAAACCAACGTAACAGCAGATTTGATTCCGCCAAGATTAACAGGAAAAATGTCTAGTGCTATATAATATAAAACATAATATAATACAACAAAACAATTTACCATAATATATAAAATATAATATAACATATAAAATACAAAATATATGTGAAACGTTTCTGAACGAGCAGATACTGTCAGAGAAATTAATCAGTTATTATACCACTGTAGCCATACAGGTCCTACTGCATGTGTTCGTACTGGGTCTACTTGGTTTTAAAATATGAATTAAATAAATAGTGTTGTGGTCGTAGAAGGGGGGGGGGGAGAGAATTGACAATTATAAGTAGAGTAATCTCAGTTTTTGATAGCAGTCAGATTGGCGTACAAATGAAGGATTCTGGCTGGGGGGCTTCGATGTATGCGGGGTTTGTGGTCAGTTCGGTGGCCGTGTTCAGCATGCTGCAGCAGTCATAGTCTTTCTCCAAACCTTTGTCACTGATCATGTCTGTGTTTGGGCGCTTTCTCTTGTCTCAGCCACTACAACTACTCTTACCCTCCGAAAGGAAAAAAAAACAACGCACAGGTTAGAGAAGGCTGGTACAAACTGTTTGATTTTCGCAATACATAAAATATATACTGAACGAGGCAACTTGGCTTCAATAAGTCAAGTGTTTAATTTTAATGCTACTGTCTCTGTAATAACTAATAACCCGTGAATTTATAGTTATCTTGTAAATATCTTGTTATACATAATTTTTAAGGAAGCACGACTTTTCTTTAAAGCAGCGTTTTTTACTGATTCTGTAATTTGTCTGCCTGTCACAGGTCACCCAAGCTCTTAGTTCGTAGTCGATGTTTATGTACATGGCTTCAAACGAGCGCGGTATATCATAAGATTTTGTTGTAAATTTGCTCCGCTAACCATGAATATTCTAAAGAAATAAAACTTACAAAACAACACTGTTGTACTTACTTTATGGTGTCTGTTTCTGTTGCTCCAAGTGCATTCCTGGGCCGTTTCGAGCGTTATTGAGCGAGTTATAGGCAACAGAAGGTGGGGGAAGGAGAAGATAACTCGCTCAATAACGCTGGAAACGGCCCAAAATTGCACAAGGAGCACCAGGAAGAGACAGTATACAAATCAGTACAACAATATTGTTTTGTAAGTTTTATTTCTATAGAATATTCATGGATAGAGCAAATTCATAAACATCGAATACCAACTAAGAGCTTGAGTGATCTGTGTTTATGTTTGTATCTTGATCTATGTCTAAGTTTCTTTTGTGGCCTGTCAAGCAATACGAAGGAAAATCGATCTACGCAAACAATTTTTTCTGATTAGTTTCAGTACGAACATGCTGAGCTATGTAGAATACCAGTTATAAATGCATTGAAGCATTTTAAAGATTTGAAGCCCGTGGAACAGAAATTTGGTAAGTACATTTGCATGCGGTGGGCCGTTTTTACCATGTTTCGAACTTTATGTTTTCTCGTTTATTTCACTGACGGCTAACATTTTAAAATTTCACTTGTTTTGCAGTACATGACGATGGCAGAGAATCCGACTTGTTGTCCTTAGTTGGCACAATACCAGTGAAGTCCCGAGGTATCGTCTAAAGGTTTAGACTTGTTAGCATTATGAGGGGTCATCGATTCTTTCCCTTTTACCCAAACTCTTTTCATTTCTTCCTTTCCTGAAACAAACAACTAAACAATGCAAGTGTTTCTTGAAATAATGACAAGTACTTTCTGTTTCATACAGTTTTTTGCTCATGCTTATTTGGCGCACTTTCAATAAAGTAAACAGGCGATACACAAGCACAACAGAAGGAATGCAACATTATGTCATCAGTGAATGCATGTCACATGTGAAAGATCGTGTATCTCTTGAAACTTTGCGTCTGCGCCTGTGTGTTCCGTGTATTTGCGCTTATCTCAAAAACGTAAAGACTCTTCATCTAAACATTCACAAGCTGTTTGCTTATGATTATGATTATGATTAAGATTACTCTTACGCTTGTTTCGCCAGTTGCCACTTCCTTTTGTAGTTAGCTGTTTTCTATCAGTGCTTGTTAAGCTGCACATTTCTTTTTGTTGTTTTTATTACTATGATGATGATAATGATTGTGATAATGATGATGATAATGATGATAGTAATGATGATGATGATAATGATGATAACAATGATAATGATAATGATGATAATAATGATTGTGATAATGATAGTGATGAAGATAATGATGATGATAATGATGATGTTAGTGATGATGACGGTGATAATGATGATAATAATAATGGTGATGATAATGGTAATAATGATGATGATCATGATAATGATTGTGATAATGATGATGTTATAATGATGATGTTGATAAAGGTAATAATAATGATGATGATGACAATGATGATAATGATAATGATGATGATAATGATGTTGACGATTAGAATGATGATGATGAGAAAGATAATAATGATGATGATGATGATGATAATGATAATGATAAGATGATTATGGTTGTTATGAAATGCCAGTGCGCACTACAGATATATGACAATACTGATGAAGCCAGGATGAAGGTGAATATGACCATAAACATGAAGTGAACCAATCAAAAGATCGATGCTTAAGATGACAACGGCTGTCAAAATGAGCATGATAGTAATGATAGTGATGATGATTTTTGACGAATACAACCACTACTACTTCAGCAGCAATGGCGATGGCGATGCATGATAACAACACGATAAAGCTTTTCATTTGCTCTATTTAGGAGGAGCAACCTACAATATCCCAGTGTGCCTCTGGATCGTAGAGACGTTTCCATACTCGCCTCCGTTGGTGTACGTCAACCCAACTAGCTCCATGTTAGTCAGAGAGTCCGAACACGTCGATACCAGCGGACGAGTTCACTTGCCTTATCTTAATGAATGGCATCACGTAAGACACTACTGTTGTTATTCATTTAACTGAGTCGATAGCCTGGCCTGCTTAGAGGATAAGTAAAAAATGGTGATAGGACTGGTTGGGGATTCAGAGATTCAGAGCGAAGGAAAAAATAAACAAAGCTGTTATATCTCGTAATAAAGAAAATGTTGAGTAGTACGCTTATCTTCATTTCTCTAATTTGTTTTAGCTACAGTTTCTCCGATGTAGGCTGGCTGCTATGCATAGTAACTGTTTTCTTGTAGCTGATTCGTCGGAAAGCCAGGAACTTGGGTTGTGATAGCAGACTTTCCGATAAATGCCATTTTGCGGTGTAATAAAGCAAAAATAGAGTGTTGAACGAGCCAATCAGATCTCAGTAAACTTTATTTTTTGAAGTGACACATTTTTTAAAATGCATACGGAAACAGTTATTGTACGGCTGGCCGGGACTACAAATAACTTAAAGGCGCGGGTTGTTTTTTTCTTAAATACTTATTCCCAAGATGGAGAACAAGCGTAATTATGATATATTCCCCCTCCAGAGTTGGAGTAAAACCAAGCAACTCCAGCTTCGTTTACAAGACCGAAAATACGCGACCTTCGCAGTGGCGGATTTAGGGGGGGGGGGGGGGGCTTGGTTTAAAGTTTTTTTAAAAAAGCGAAGTTTACGAGCAAAAAATAGTATCAAATGAGTACTTAATTTCTCTCAAAATGTTGGGGATCAGAACAAACCTGTTTTTATTTCCTTACAGCTCCATTCAGCTCTTGTGGTGTTGCTGCAGATTATGACATACATGTTTTCTGACGTGCCGCCTGATGTGTACTCCAAATTAACCTTCTGGTCACCCTCAGCTGAACTGAGCTGCTACAACAACTTCAGCGTTGGCCGAAGAGTCACACGTGAAAGAAACGCGCAAAACAATCTAACAGAGGTACAAATCTGAGACGATTGACTCACAACAGCAGTGACCAGTGTATAAATGCACAGCCTGTTGGAGCCATTTACCCGCAGTATCTCGTTATGAGACTGTATATAATTGCCGTGTCTTTTTCTCTTTTATGCTTTATTTGAAAAATCTTTAAGTTGGTCGGAGATTATTTCGTTCACGAATGCCTTCTGACTATTTTAACCTTAAAGTGAATTGTACAATAATTAATGTAGCCGACTTGCTTTAGCGGACTTTTGTCGTTTCGAGGGTTACACATTTTTTATAAGCTGTCTAAGGCAGTGCTTTCACTAACTTTTAAAGTAGGTGGCGAGAAGGAAATAGTAGGCGGCTATGAGTTATGCGAAGGGCAGAAGGCCCCGAGTTTGTAGGGGGGTCTGGGGGCATTCTCATCCAGGAAATTTTGAAATTTATGGACAACGGCCAAAAAAATCGCAAAAGTTTCACCTGGCAAGATTTACCCTGTAGGAAAAGAAGTTCACTTCGAAAAAAGATACGGCTAGAAGAAAAAAGATGAAAAGTATATTTGCAACAGATAATTTTTAAAAAAAAGGGAAAAAAACGAGCAGCGGGGAGGAGAGATCCGGGCCCCAACCAGTGAATAACTCCTTAGCTCTGTAACACCGACGGGGGAGAAATAGTACGGATCCCAGGCCTGCAAACGCGTGTACTAACTCTTTGTGCTAACTCAGCTCTACTCAATTATATAAGGAGGAATTAGTGTAGTGTTTTGCCTGCTGGTATTGTTTCAGTTGTATTGTCAAGACAAAGGACATAGAACAAAGACTAGTACAACGTCACATTAAAGAAGTAGGTGTGTACTGGAGTGGGGCTGCATAGTGTCGCATAAGTCTGTCAGATTGGTTTAGGGATTTTTAATTTCGTATTGGACTGTATAGATTGGTATAGCTCTTTATAGTGTCGAATTGAACTGTATAGACTGGTATAGGGCTATATAGTGTCGTATGGGGTTGTATAAACTGTTATAGGGCTGTTTAGTGTCGTTTAGGACTGTATAGACTGATATAAGGCTGTTATGTTTTGTTTAGGTCTGTTATGTGTTGTTTTGGGTTGTTCAGACTGGTATAGGGCTGTACAGTATGGTATTAGACTGTATAGACTGGTATAGAATTGGATTGTGTCGCAAAAGAGTGCATAGACTGGTATGGGGCTGTATAGTGTGGTATAGGGCTTTATAGACTGGTATAGTGCTGTATGGTGTCCTATAGGACAGTATGTGACGTTCTAGGGCTGTATAGACTGGTAAAGGGCTGTATAATTTTGTTAAGGGCTGAACAAACTGAAAGGGCTGTTTCGTTTAGGGCTGTATATGTTGGTATGGGGCTGTATAATGTCGCACAAACTGATGTAGGGCTGTAAAGTGTCTTATGGGGCTGCAACGATTAGTATAGTGCTGTAAAGTGTGGTATAGGGCTGTATAGACTGGTTTAAGGTTGTGCAGAGTGGTATAGGGCAGTGTAGACTGGTATGGGGCTGTGTAGTGTTATAAAGGGCTGTATAGACTGCAATAGAGATGTATAGTGTTGTTAAGGGCTGCATAAGCTGGTATGGGGTCGTTTTAAGTCATATAGGTTTGTATGGACCAGTATGGAGCTGTATATGCCTGCATAGGCTGGTATACGTCTGTAAAGTGTTGTATAGAGCTATATAGACTTGTATAAGAATCTCATAGGGCTGTATGATGTTGTATATGCCTGTATGAACTTGTATAGGGCTGTATAGTGTCGTACAGGCCTGTTTAGACTGGCATGGAATTTTATTATGTCGTTTATGGCTGTCTAGACTAGTTATAGGCCTATATACTGTCCAACCTTCGGGCTATTAAACTCTAGTTATTCGGTACAACCTTTCATGATACGGGAAACTTTAACATGTTCTTTTAATGCCGACGATGTCCTTTCATATTTCTCAATATTTTTGAACCAGCATGAACTTAAAATAGTCGATACTGGAACCGAAAGGAACTTTGGGTAGACTCATAATGAGTGATATTGCGCCAGCAAAGGTTGTTACTGCATTGCCGTGGCATTATATGATGAACCTGCATTCCATATTTGCAAAGTCAATGTTAACAGTAGTGATTATTTGTGCTGCTTGAACTCCACAGTTCCTTTCGGTTCCAGTATTGGACTATTGACTATGACAACCTTTTTTGAAATAGCTGTATATGGATTTTGCGTTGCCACAAATATGTACCTATTAAGGATGTTTTTCTTGATGACTATGATCTATGGCTATGCTTCCTCTTCCTTTTTCTCCTACAAAATTTTCTCAGTTTGTATAATATATAAATTTCCCTTCCTCATCAATTTTACCATGGTAAAGTCAACTCGAAAACTTTTACTCCCATAACCACTTTAGAAGCATTCTCCTCCTGAAGTATAATCGTCCGAATTTCAGCATCCCCTTCTTTTAAGTCTTGATATAACTACGAAAAAGCTACAACTGTAAATAATTAGGTGCGAAATAGCCAACTTGAAACTAGAAACCAGTCATGCAGAAACGTAGAAATGGAAAGTGAAAGTTTGTCAAGTTTGGGGAACTTTCAACCACAGCGGGGATTCTACGGTGGCCCATAGAGGACATTCTAAATTCCACCTTTTTTTTAAATCGCGACTTACTAAATTGCGATCGCGAGTTAATAGATTCTAATAATCGCGACTTAATAGATATTAATAACTCACTAACTCGCGATCGCGACTTACTAACTCGCGATCGCGAGTTAATAGATCCTAATAATCGCGACTTAATAGAT